>JACAXG010000024.1:7018953-7184402 GCA_018881555.1 Amblyornis subalaris
GGGATGTGTTTGTTTGCCGTGGCATTTGGTGGCATCTCTCTGGAGCAGGGATGTGTTTGTTTGCCGTGGCATTTGGTGGCATCTCTCTGGAGCAGCACGTTCAGAAACCCTCCAGAGACCTCACACTGCCAAAAGCACCAGTAACCCCACTGTGCAGGAGATGGGGACAGATGGGAGCAGTTTGTGCCACCTCATCTTGCTGTCTTCCTCACCACCTGGTTAGGGACAACCACTTGAAAACAAGGTCCCGCTGTGCTGGAAGAGCAGCATCTTAGGGGCCAGGCTTCTAGACTGCAAAGAATAATACTCTTCAAAATCTCTTGCTCTCACACTCTTTGACCTGGCCTGTTTAGCAGGCTAAAAAAGAGGCAACAGTCATCACAACTCATCACTGGGGGATTTTTTTCTTCTATATCCTTTCCAAGAGAAGGGGAACCAGGCACACACATCCAGTCATTAGTGGAGTACTTGGCTCATCTCTCAGGGCAGGCAGCAAAGTAAATATTTCAAGGGAAAGCCTTAACTTTTCCGAACAACATTTCCCAGGGAAGATCAAGGCACTACTCATCCATTTTTGAGCAGGGGAAGCCTGCAAGTTTCATTTCCTGACAGAAAACAGCTGCTATGTACTATAGATTCTTGGGTACCATGGTTTTTAAATAGAAAGAATCTTGTAGCAATGATTGCACCAAAAAATTTGGCATTCCTGATTTTATATTAAATTTTTTTTATTGAGATGATGTAATTACAAGCATTTTAAAAATTATTTGCAACTCACTGGCCCTGAGAATAGGCTTGTTTGTTTGTTTTTGTTTTGTTACATTCATTTGATTCAGTCCCTTAGCCCCACACCTTAAAAAAACAAAAGCCATCATCAATAAAAACACTAGAATTTTATTTAAAAAAAAAAACAAAAAAAAAAAACCAAAAAAAACCCCCAAAAAACAAACCCCTTAAACTCTGGATTTGCACATAGTTGCAGTCTGACAAGAGAGATCTGGAGAACGCCTATGAGGAGTTTGAAATCTGGGGAGGATGGCAGTGACTTAGTGTTCACAGAAAGGGCCCCATTAGTGTTCTCTGGAGGGCAACAGAGTCAACAGGTTTCAAACTTAAATCAAGAAAATATTCTGCTGTGGAACTGCAGTATGTCCTACCTGACCAGCTTGTGGCTTGTTCAGACTTGTAGCAAGCTGACGGCAATGAAGGTCCCACTTAACTGCACTGTGTGAAGAACCTTTGCTGGGTGTTGAGGTTAGCAAGGACCTGTGGAGGGCCCTCTGCTCAGACAGGGCCAGCCAGGGCCAGTTGCCCAGGACTGTGTCCAGGTAACTTTAACATGTCTCCAAGAATGAAACTTTCCCCACTTCCTTTGGTGGCAAAGGCAGAAAGTTTGGCTGTTTTGCTGCTGGCAAATTCTACACTGGGAAATCAGAAACTGGGGGAGAAGGCAGGTGTCAGTGTTGGTGGAAAGACAGTGTTACTTTTGCTAGCCCTGGCAGGCAGCGATGCACTTCCATAGCTCAGGACATTAATGCTGTCTTTGCACTCCCATGGATCTGCCACGTGGACGTGAGGTTGATGGGAATCTGCCTACTGCAGCTGCTCTAGCCTGGTTCTACTTTTTTACTTTTAGTCATAGCTGATAAACTTGCTTCAAGACCCTGAGAGCAGTTCCAATCCTGCAGCTCTCACAACAGATCCCAAGCCCCCGCAGTTCTGGCAGCCCCAGTGTCACCCATGCCGCCTCCTTCGGCACCAGGAGACCTGGCAGGAGGCAGGAAGGGCCTCTGTGGGATTGGCCTGTTCCAAGGTCAAAGGCTATTTTTATTACAACTAGCATCAGCCTTGATGGATTTTCTCTGTGGTTGTGATGAAGCTGTCTTAAGATGTCCTTTATGTATGAACTGGGAAGAATTTCCAACAGCCACCAAACACTTTTTTTTCTGCTTTGACTTAGATTCTGCAAGTGAAAGTGATTGCATTTTTTTTTGTGAGGGTGAACATCTTCCCTGTTTAAATTCCCTATACTTCCCTGTTAAAGTTCCCCTATAAATTTTCCCTACGGGACAACGTGTGGTTTTCCTGTCTTATCCAGTGCCGAGGATGAACTCTGGTGGGTAACGGTGAATCCACTCTGGTGGATTGTCTCTGGTTCTCTGCATTTTGCAGTGTGCACCTTGGCCATGCAAAAAGCTGTGACTCATCAGAGCACTTTATACAGCAAGTCCCTATTGCCTTTTGTCTCTCCCTATCTTGTAACAGCAGGCTGAAGAAAATAATGCAGTTATGCAGCTGTCAAGACCAAAGCAGTAAAGAGAATGAATCATTCTCCACAAAAACTTGGTTTCTTTCTACCACTGGACACCCCAGGGAACACAAGGATCCAGACAGAGCCTTTCTTTACATTGCTACTTCTGATCACACTCCATCTGTCATTCAAATTCACCACTCCAGCTCCTGACACCTGGCTGCAGCTTGGGTGCCCTTGAGCAGGGTGAGAGAGTAACTCCTTGGGCCCTTGGTTTCAAGGGATCTTTGATTTCAGATCTGTGACAACTGGATTCCCTTGATATCTCCAAATCTCACACCTCTCACTTCGTGAGCACGAAGGACATCAGAGTCACAACAGACAGGCGACACATTGCTGATACACACTCCCCTGTCCATTATTTTGAGGCAGAAAAGGTCAAGTACATGGTGTGCTGGGACTTGTAACTTACTATTTTTACAGAAAAAACATGGCTAGGAAAAGCTTAGGGAGAGATGTACACACTGTAATTCCTCATCAGATACTGGCTCTGAAAAATCTCTCCTTGTTGTATGATGCTTATCTACACCCTTAACAAAGCTATTCCCTCTATGACCTGTGACTCAATATTAAGTCTTTGGTGAGACTGGCCTATCTCTGTCTAAACACAGGGGACACTGTTCATTGCCCAGTGCCATTCTTTCCTGGATAGATTAACCCTCTTGTTAAATATGTGGAAAGATCAAATGTCGTATTGGTTTAATAGCTGATAAAAGCTCTATCAAGGGAATGTACCTTGTTTTTTGGTTGAAATGGATTAGATTAGCCTTTTGATTTTTTTCCAGATCTAGTTTCTTTTATGTTTCCATTAAAGAGGCTTTCTGCTTTTAATGCACTGGGTGGACGTGCTTTCCTTCAGGCACCACGTGATTCCTGCACAGTTTCTCTATACACCTTCCCCCTTTGCAAACATCATTTCTGCTGCTAGATCTTCCTCCCATTAAAAGGACCACTGTTGATAGATCGCTGGACATCTGGACACCACAGGCATTCCCGTCCTGGTGGTCCATGCAGTGAAATGAACCACGCCAGCAGTTTCTCTTGTTTGACCATCACGGACTGCTGAGCTTTCTGTGACCAAACTAGGCATAGTTTGCCTCATGCCAACCACCCTCACTGCAGCAAACCAGAGGGAGGCACCTCACAACCAGAACAAAACCCCAAACCAAGAAAGCAACATGGCTGTAGGGTTTGTTTTTTTCTTGTCTTTTAAATCACGTTAAAAACAGGCAAGCTGGGACATGCTTCCTTGATGGCAGAGCTGTAGGATGGGGGAGGGCAGTGGGAGGCATAAAAAAAACAAATCCCAAAACAAAGCCAAAATCAATTACAAGGTATAAGTAGAGCTATTTGGTCTCTAGTCCTCCAACATCAGCTTTCAGAGTGGTGAATCATCCACCTCTCCAGCAGCACAAAATGATCCTGGAGAGGCTTCTGAGTAATACAAACCATGTGATGAGTCCCTTTGCTTTCTCCCTATGATGTAAGGAACAGTCCTTCACCTTTCACTCCAAAATTGCCAGCAGGTATGAGAAACACCCCTTCCTTTTGTAATTACAGATGTTTCAGTCTTCCCTTTTTATAGAAAGCTTTGAGCTGAAATTCTGCATTGCAAATATACTGAGGGGGGTACATATATATTTTATATATATATATATATATATATATACACATGAAAATTTTATATATATACACATATATATGCATTTGTCCCCACCCTCCCTTCCCCCATCTCCATTCTATCACTTCTTTGCTAGGAGGGAAAATGTTAACTGATAGTCTCTTGCAGAGGTTTGTCACATTTATTTTTCTCCTCCCCGGAGCACTTAGGTGATTGGTTTTGGTCCATATTCCAGCAGTTAACAGCCACTCAGAGTACTCATCGTGAGCCCAAGCTATGCTGGGATGACAGCCCAGCCTACATGTGAAGGGTGCCTCCTCTTCATTTGACAGGTATATGTGGTAAATTCTTTTGGTAGCTTCAACACATTTCCCAGTGGCAGCACATATAGATTGATCCGAGCAAACTGGAAGCCTTGAGCAAATCCCTTCTGTGTTGCTATTGTTTATGTGGTGTTGTGTCGTGACACTTGCACAGAAAATAAGAGCACTCTATTTCCATAGGAAAGCCTTCCAAAAACAAAAAGAAAAAGAAGAGAAAAAAGAAGCATAATCTGATGTCTTGCCCTATGTGAGATAAGGAAAGTCAAACTGCATGTTTATTAAGGAAAAAAAAAAACAACAAAAACCCCCCAAAACTGAAACAAACCAAAAAGAAAGAAAGAACTCAAGGGAGACTTTGTAGGAACAGTGAAGTAGTGCATAAGTCCAGGCTTTCTCCCCTTTGCTTTCCTGCCAGCACCACTTCTGCCTGTTAGTTTGTTTTGTTAAGGTGCTTCAGGTCCTGCGTGGTCTTCAAGCTAAGCGGCGACCTCAAGTACTGCTTCCTCGTTGTTGCTTCCCCTCCCAAACCGTGCTGACCATCGGGCAGATGTTTCTCCCCTGGACCCACAGAGGTGGTGCACCTGTTTCCTTCAGCACTCATCTTCTTGGTATGATTGTTCATCCAGTTCCTGGGATTCAAGGTGCTCAAGGCGGTCTGTCCGGCCACTCATGATCTCATCTGGGGTCTTCATGAACCTGCAAAACAGAGAAACAAGTGCATTTCTCAGAAGTCTCAGCTTTTATTTTTATCAAATTGTTGAGGCACCTGAGCTCTACAGCTCCCAAGGTAATCTTTGCTGTATCCTCCCAACGCCTTAGTATTTCCCAGCTTCTCCCCAGGCTACTGGTGTCCTCTCTCCTCCATACCTTGAAAGGAAACAAAAAAATCACAGGCATTTACCCCTGCTGCATGAAAGCCCAAATCTGAATCAAACCTCGTAGTCTCTTCCAAAAAATAGTATTTATTTCTTCTCCCTCCTACTGTTTGCTGTTGTCATGTAAGATGATAGTACAGCCCAGGCACACTTGTTCACGGTGTCTGGTGACAGAAACATGAAAGGCCTTTATGACCAGCATAGTTCAAAGCACAAGCCCTTGCAAGGTGTGAGGAGGCAGAGGGCTACTGGTTTGTGCAGGCCTGCATGTAGGTGACTGAGAAGAATATGAAACACCGAAGGAACAGCATGGAAAAAGCCAAGGTCCAAGTCAGAACAAGCTCTAGGAAATGGAAGAAGCCCTGAAGAAAAAAGCTTTTGGGCTAGGGAACTGTAAGCAAAGGCAGTCTCTTCCTGAGTGACTGTAGCAAGTGTGATTGTAGTGAGGCAGCATCCTCTGCAGACGAATGCCATGGCTCCCAGCACCAATGTCTCAATGCCGTAAGTCTGCAGGGCACTGGAAACAGAAAATGCCTCTGGGGAGGCATGGCAGCAGTAGGAAATGGGAAAGGACATCCAGCAGCCTGCAGTGTAAGTCTGCAGTCTTGGTTTTTGCCAGGATGCTTTTGTGTACTACTGCACAGAGGTAGCATGGAAAAGCTCTGCTTTTTCTTTTTGAATTTAATGGTGTAGGAGGAGAGAGTGGCACAGGAAGGATGAAATCCTGGTTTCAACACAAATCGGTTTCCTAACTCCTCAGTACTTCTGGAGAAATTAGGATAAAAGATGTTTATGCTGGAAGTGTTACAAAATTTCAGTGTCTTTCATTATCAATGTACTGGTTAACATTCAGTGTACAAAATGTGTTAATCACAAGAGCTGATTTAATTTCAGGTTGATGATATGCTCAGTATCCTTGCCCCAGTGAAAACAAAAACAACCAACAGGAGCCTTGCTACTATCACTGACCCAGAAAAATCACTGCTGGAGCCTCTCAAGAAACACATAGCATAGCCTGGAACTAACCTTTTGCCATCCCTTCTAATTTTGGAAATCATGTGCACATATGCATTTAGGGGGAAAAAAAAGGGGGGGGGCTATGACTCACTGCTGTGTCACTGCCGGAAAAATGCTGCTGCTACAAATGGTGTTACGGCACTGAAAAACTTGTATGCAGGACTGGTGAATCAGTCCCTGGCTACACACTGAAAATGCACCAAAGCCCACGGGCCAGACTGTGTCCTGATTTAAACCCTGTGATTGTCTTGTTGATCTTGCATGAGGACAAAATCAAAACAGAGAGTGATCCCACTGCCGTCCCCTCCGTGTGGGGAATGGGTCAATGTGAACTGCACTGCAGCACTTCGGGTATTCCTTCTGGTCTGTGTTTTAAGTCATGTCAAGGAAACCAAAGTGTGGATATTTGTAATAGAATTTGATTACATTAAAAAAAATCCCCCAAAACAACCCAACCCAGCTAATTAAGAAAACTATCTGTGATCTAGTTTTGTTGCAGAAGACAACCGGCCAACCTATTAGAAATCCTTTTCTGACTCCATCTTACTTAAAGCTGCATACAGATATCTGCAGATGACAACTGCCTGCATGTTACTTATAAACTCACATTTCCTATTATTTCTGTGCTTGCAAGAAATAGCCAAGAAAGTCACATTAATGACTCGATTTTTTGCAGCTGTTCTTTTTCTCTTCAGATATAAATAGGTCTAAGAAAACAACATCAAAAAGTTTTTATTGGGAATTATGCAAAGAAACGTTTTGTTGGGGTTTTTGTTTCCCAGTTTCCAAAGGAAATTAAGTTTATATAGTTTATGTTTTATACTCTCTGGCGACCTTTGAATCTGTTGGTCAATTTGGGCAAGTCTGACAGAGGAACTGAGGTCTCCAACGGCATTGAGTTACAATGGTTTTGAGAAAACAGGCAGCCTGGTTGAGAAGAGATGGACTCCTGTTTTGTTTATGACCCCACTGAAGCAAAGGCTTCAAGAGAAGCAGATTCACTGTTCAGCATCAGGAGTTCCCCAGGGTAATGCAGTCTTCACACAAGGCCATGGAGATCCAGGTACCCTTGGTACTGCTGCTGATGGAGCAACCTTGTTTTAACTTTCCACCAGAAAAAAAGTTACTACCAACCACTTGATTTTGCCCACGACTGCTTCTTCCCTTAACTCTCCTTCCCTCATCTGTTTCCTTCTAAGAGCTGACATAAACAAGTCATTCCACAGAAACCTTTTCAGCTGAAGATAGTTTGAGTGCTGATGCAGTTCTGTTAGCTATTTAAGAAAACAAATTCCAAGGTTGCCTTCCTATTGATATCATTTCCAAACACACTACTAGATCCAGACCACTGACAGAAAAGCAGTCTTTGGTCTGAGTTCAGTGCTCTGAAGGTCAGACATGCACTAGGATTTGCTGGTCTTGTCTGAAGAGAACTGGAGTGCTCTCACTCTCTGCCAGCTGCACTCAAGTTTGTACAAGTAGCTCCCTGCTTTAACACAGTTTCAGGTACTATTTCCTAAATTCTTGGTTGTATTATCCAATCCAATGCACTGGGTTTTATGAACAGCTCTTGCAGGTCCCTCTCTTCCTTGAAGGCAGCACCAAAGACATGGTCATCGGGTGCTTCTCTTCTGCAATGGTGATGCCCTTGAGGAAATGCCTGACCCTTGCTTAGCTTTCACTGGAAGCTCTGTTGGAGAGTCCACTTGGAGTGGGTTTTCCAGCAGTTCGGCTGAATCATTTATCGAAGGTGTAAAACAATGGCACAGCCTGCTCGAAGCAGTGAAAAGACTTCCATTGACTCCACTGATCATTGAGACAGGTCTGTGTTTTTGTAAATTGGTGTGGTCATCTTGAAAGCTGGGAAGCACTGCTCTAGACAGCTTTTACAAATGTATGGCCATTGTCACCTGTATTATAACTGTGGCAATGAAGTACCCCACACACAATTCCATCCTCCATCCTCAAAAACGAATTGTCTGTAGAAAGGAATGGCAAAGAAAGAAAATTACCTGAACAAAAGCCTTTGTCCTGGCTCCTTCCGAATAATATTTAGTTTGTAGTAGTGGCGTAGGGCTCTGGACATTTTCTCGTAAGTCATATTTGTTCTGTTCTGTTTTTTTCCAAAAGAGAAAAGGAAAAAAGTGGTGAGATGATTCATTAAAACCTTCCTAAGCCCCAAAAGGAGTTGCAGAACTATCACAGCTAGCTAAAGTAACCAAGTCAGTTCAAGAAATTACATGTTCCACTTTTCTGCTGTTTGCAGTCCCATCTACCCTCACAGCCCCTATCACCAAATTTTTGTGGGTCTCTTTTCACTCAGGGGAATTTAAGCAAGGAGTCTAACGAAAATTCCAAGTGAGTTTTTTTTACAGTTTCTTGGAACACAGATAACAGAAGACTTAACTACAAGAGGAGCCATTAGATGGAGGGAGATGCTCATGCCAAGTGGGATGTGACAGGCCTGTTCCTAATGAAAATACCTTTTGTAAAAGCCTAAGAGGCTAAATCTGTCAGCAATCCCTGCTTAGAGCACTGTTCCTCCAGGATTGCCCTGCATTAACTAGTTAATGCTTACAGAGCACTGTGGAGACTGACAGCTTGTTTCTCCTCGTTACACAGGTGTAAATCAAGAAGCCAGCTGGATTGTACATCTGCTTCTGTGACAGATTCTTCCCCTCATTCTGGGAGCTCTTGACCCCAAAGGCCACAGACAGAGCACTGAATCGTGAGGTATGAGACAATTCATTAAAACCTTCCTAAGCCCCCAAAGAAGATGGCCCCGCTGACGCTGAGTGTCAGAAGGCAGAAGTGATGGGCACTGGCAGAGCTGTACATAGGCAGCCCTCAAAGTACTGACCTGGAAGAGCAGGATCTGCTCCTTAGGCTATGTCTACATGAAGAGCATTTTTCTGGTACAAGGAGCTGTGGTTACTGTCTGGCAAAGACTCCCATCAGAGAGAACTCTCCTGGCAAAGCTGTGTTTGCACGAGTATAAAGCAGCCGTCTTGCCATGGGCAAAACATGCCAAACTAGTAGAGGCATGCTTTTGTTCTGGGAGCCTCCATGTAAGGAATTTGGCTTCATTAAATGAGATTGATCCACCTGCCTAAAACACCCCACAAGAGCAGACCTCCTCTGCTTGCCCTGACCACGATAACTCTGCTAAGGGAGGCCACATAAAGAGCTCCTGTGGCAATTAAACACTAACAAGGACAATGTTTTCCCTGCGAAATCTAGACTCGTCTCATTGGGAAGGCCCTGAAATACTGTGTGTGCTCCTTCCACTTCTTATGTGCTGAAAGGCCACTGTGTTACCCATGTGGCCAGTGGTCTGAAGTGGCTTCAGTTTTAGACACCCAGCATGAGACATGATAGCATGATGGCCTGATTATTAAAGTGCAGGTTGGGTAAATTGGTAACTTTCATAAAATTCCCGTTAGCCCATATCTCCACCATGTTCAGATCCACATAGATGACAGCACAACCCTCTGGTGTGTCAGCTACTCCTCCTGGTTTTGTGGTGTCTGAGAACCTTCGGAGATCACTCTGTCCCATCATCCAGGTCATTAATGAGCATGTTAAACAGTACTGCACCCGGAAGTCTCAAAAGCCTTTCTAAAATCAAGACAAGCTATATCCAATATTCTTCCTGAATACACCCAATCATTCCATGGTAGACAGGTATCACAGTGCTCAAGTATGATTTCCCTTTTGGAAACCCAAGCTGACTACTCATACATTCATATGAATATGCTCATACAGATATGTCTATAGGTAACAGCCCCAAGCTGCAAAAACCAGTAACTGCTTCCCAGAGAACAAAGCAGGAATTGCCCTCTTAGAAGGAAATACATAATCCAGCAGCATTTGGTGTCTCTCACAGGGCAGTGTATGAAATCTGGAAGTTGCTGCAGACAGGAACACAGAAAGCTCCTGCACAGTTGTAGTACAGAGCTCCTTGTAAACCACATCTAATCAGAATATCCTCAGCATCAGGTTTTGGGAAGAAATAAGATGCCTTGAGAGAGAAGGACTGTTAATTCTTGCACTCCTTTTAATTTTATCATTACATGAATTTATAACTAAAAGCGTTTAAACCAAACCAACAGGTTCCCTCTACAAAGAATAGGTTTTAGTGCTTAAGGATGGATGCTCTGTATTTCTAATGTACATAGAATAAAAGATTACAGTTTTCCAGCAGTAATTTATATGCACATCCTGTCTTCTTTTTGCCCCTTTTTATAACTGCATCCTGTGATGTTACAAGAAGTGAAGTGCTGCAGGAGGAAAATTCCATTAGTTCCTTACCTTGTGGTTTCCCCACAGCCGGGCCAGCCCGTTAGGATCCACTATGCGAAATAATTTGGATTCCTTATCTTCCCATCGGATGAAATTTTCGTACCGGCTGTCAGACAGCAGCTGATAAACATAATCCCAAAGCAATCTACAGTCTGTGAAGAGAGAAGCAAGAAAATATTGACTTTTTTTTTCCTTGGGATTAATTCTGGAAACTTTTGGGTGGATGCATAGTGGATGTGACAGTTGGGATCAGGGCTGAAACAGCTGCTGCAATCTGAAATGAGAATTGCTTGGCTGGTATTGAGTAATGTTTGCAAACTGGACTGGAATATACAACTTCTTCTGATGCATCCCAGTCCTCCTGACACTGACTGAGCATCTCCATCGCATTAAAAGCTGTGTGAGGTGACCTGCTGGTCTTAGTTGTGTTTGCGGTTGGACTGAACACATAAAACTCCCACTGTTGGCCCTGATGCTGTTGCTGGCTGTTTTAATGGAGGAATCAAGAATCCTGCAACCTGCTCTCCCTGCTTGAGGCTGCCCCTTTCTGTGCTAACATGTGAGGTCTAAAGCATGGGCAATATTACAGCTTTCCTTTGTATGCTCCATGTGATATAAAACTGATGCCTTCTTCCATTTCAAATTTGATTTTTGTTTTACTTCTTAAGGTTCCTGAAAAAAACCCCCAAACCCAAGTATTATAATTACTTGAGTGCTATTGAGAGGTTAAATACTTTCTACTTGGATAATTGAATTCAAATTTCCTCTTGGCAAACACTCCTTAGGTTGCTAATTAAAGGTCTAACAGACACTTAGGTTTTAGTTTAGTGTTTTTCAGTTTCATGGCAGTTTCTTGAGACTGAGGAAGCCAAGAGCTGAGCTGCTCCTACTTCCTGTTTGCAACATATGTGTGCAGCACAGAATAACTGGGAATATGGAATATGGAAAGTGAATTGTACAGAGCTGGGGGTACTGCTGCTGTCAGAAACAATAGGGTTTTTCCAGCTCAGCTATCCAGATCCCTAAGGTGGCTGTAGGGTTACATTTTACTTTGAAAGCAATACCAGCCTCTGAGAGATGGCTTTGTTAGAGTTGTTCAAGGGCTGGCAACCAAAGACATCCAGCTTCTAAGTGCTCAAATGGATTCTTGTCAGCCTGTCTTTCTATTCCTGTCTGTCTGTCTGGGGCTGGCACATGTTACAATGTGGATTATGACATGATGACACGAGAATATAAAATACTTTTTGAGAAAAGATATGAATAACACATTTAGTGAGCACACCTGAAATGGATAGAGATATTAACGTTATTTTCCCACTTTCAAACTGCAAAGAGTATCTCTGACACCTGTACTGTCTCTAAAACCAGAGCTTAGTTTGCCAGTGCCCTCTCCCTGCCAGCCCTACAAAGAATAGAGCAGTTTGTTTTGAAGAGATGACATCTGGCAAAAATTGCAGGTTTCCATTCTAGCTGAAACCTATCCTGATGGTCACCTCATCCATGACATCTACAAGAGGAGGAATGTGAAAGGAAAGAGGCAGGCTTTTTGGTTGGAAGAACCTTCTTTTCATTAATATTTTTCACAGAAAAATGTCCATTCCCATTTGAAATTTTTTTAGATTTGAATTAAAATAATGAAACCTGTGCACAAGTTTTCCTGGACTATGTGTGAGGTCTGTAAAAGGGCATGAAATGAAAGTTAAAGGCTACCACTTTAATTTCTGTCATCCGCCCTCTCAAAAATCGATAAAACACAGTTCTTCCACAGCCCTTCTGTCAATATTTTTGCACACACACACATATTAGAAAAAACCTTATTTTCTATACTTCATTTATGGTTCAAGACAAGGGAGGTTATATTGCTSTACTGATTTGTACCTTTTAATACTGTGGAAGGTTCTCAGATAAAAGGGTAGTAAGGTCCCACTTAAATGGTTCCTTGACACACATGCAATTCACTCCAGAACTCTTTCAACGCAAGAAATGTATAGAAAACGGCTTTTTAGTGCAAAAATCCTTGGGGTCAGCTGGACGGATTGTGCTCCTGCAGAGGCCAGTCAATGTCAGGCTTCATCATATTCCTGAATGTTCAACCTGGGGCAGACAACCTCCAATTATAGCACCTTACAGTTTTGCAGAGATATGATTTACACTTATCCTTACTTTCACCTCATTATTTGCAATAGGCAATGTTATTTTTAATCTCTCTCTCTCTTTCTCTCTCTCTCTCTCTCTCTCACACACACACACACACACATAGACTGGGCCCCCCTTCTTCACAAAACCGAGGAAGTACACAAAAAAATCAGCCTAAGATGTCTAGGTGGAAACAAAGGGAGCTTCAGATGCTAAGAAGAGGTATTCAGTGCAGATTTGTTTTTTTGTCGTTCACTTAGTTTTTAGAATGGATTCAGGCTAAGCTTGAATATAAATATACCTCAAATGAGAAGAACTCCGATCTGCATCTTGAGATCTTCACAAGAAAAGTCCTAAGTGATCAAGAGCCCCATCCCATATTCTAAACTGACTGAGCTGCTCAGACTTGCAGAGGTATTTAGTAGGCTGGTGGAATTTGCAAAAAACTCAACCACCCAAGTATTTTAGACAGCTGTTTCCTTCAACAAGAAAACTGAAAATCCTTAAAAACTCTGCTTGTTTCCTACAACCACTTAAAAACTCATTTTCAAATGGTATGGTTGTCTATCACCAAATCTAGATATATGACTCAGTTGCAATAATTTAATGATCATAAGGGCAACTGTGGTAACTGTGTCTCAAGCCACCGCAAATAGGAAATAAAAATCTTTAAAGACCAGTAGAGAAGATTTAGACTCACTGCATTTCTTCTCCCCAGAGCTGAGAGCTCCGAGTGTGCACACTGTTAGTTATCTTGGACCAGCTGATGCTTTGCAGCACACTTTAGTTATGCATGAGCTCTGCTTGCACAGTACCTAAATCAGCTTGCCTTATTTCAAGTTTCACATGGGAGACCTTTAGGAATTTGAGCATGGGCACTCAGAGGTTTTTTTGTTTGTTTTTAACCGCAATTTATTTACACCCTAAGTATCTTTCTCCACAGATTGCACAGTAAAAAAATGGGTCCTGGAGGGTTCTCCCTGACTGACAGAGGATCAGCAATGAAATAATCTACCAGTAGAGACCACCTTTAATAGGACATTAGAAACAACAGGTTAAAGGCTACCTGATAACTCTTAGAGACTGTAATGAATTCGGATTATAGGAGAGCCCATTTGGAGTACACTGCAAGCCTACGGAATTGGTCAAAACCCAAAAAGAGGCAATGCTAGAAAACGCTTTTAAAAGGAGCTTCTCTGCTGGGAAAAGAGGCACCTGGTGAAGATGATGGACAACTCTTTCAGGCACATGGTGGGATTCTTGGGACTGCCCTGTGCAGGCCCAGCAGTTGGACTTTGATGATCCTTGTGGGTGCCTTCCAGCTCGGGATACTCTGTGATTCTATGATACAGAACGTCACATGCTCCAGGAAGGTCAAAAGTGTATGTGTATTTTCAGTAAGGATGGAGGGAATGGAGAGAAAGACTTGTATGTGGATGGTTGTTTTGGTGTAAATCACTTGTATGAGGAAAGTCTGCATGGTGTGAACGACTCCATGAAGACTAAATTGCTTTCTTGACTGTCAGGAGGTCTCCAAAGGAGCTGCCACATGAGAGGACTCTCCACAGGGCATGTGTTGGCTAGTGAGTAATGGCAAGAAAGCACTTGGATGTTGCTGAGGCCAAGCAAGTTTAAAAGTGTGGGAGATTCAATAGGGGAGTTGAGTCAGGGCTGGTACCTAAATTGCTTAGGCATGCTGCAATTTCCTGCCTTTTGGCTAAAATAAGCTTACTTAGAAAGTAACTATGCCTCCCTAGCACAGGGAAATATCATTTCCCCTAACACACACACACACTTTTTTTTAAAAGTGAATTCAGATGGTTGAACTTTGTACAGTCTGCAGCTACAGGGATTTAGCTGTGGATAAGAGCTGGGACTGAGAGGCTTCAATGGCCCAGCAATGGCCCAGCAATGTGGCAGGGCTCCTAAGCACTGGCATTTTCATGCCCTACCATTTTCTCAGCTGTACTACTAGGTAAGACTGAACTACATAATTAGCTGGGAATTAGGGCAAACTGTACCTTCAAAYGGAGAGGTATGGCTACAACTTTCCTCCTGCAGCTAATGCTTCTAGAGAGACTTTTATAGTTATGCACAAGGTAGCGATCAGGTGTAGAGTATTTAGTTGGTTCTCAAATTTTCTACCATAAACACTGCCCTACTGCAAGAGGCAGTAGTTTCACACTCCTGCTAACAACTACCATGTTATTATTAATTGACTAGGCAGTCTTTTGAATGCACACCTAAAGAACACTGGCATTTAAATACTTCCTAACGGCTATACGATAGTAATAAATATCCCTTAGAATTGAAATACCATCTCAAAATGACCTGTAAATTAAGCATTATGGATCTTAGGTTCCTAGTATTTTGACATTTGTCCAGCCATTACAAATGACTTCTCCAGTATCATTTGGCCAAGGTCATCCTCATGTTGCAGTAGTGAGAGGTCTCACATCTGTGCTCCCAAGGACTAAATAATGCTGTTAACAGTATAGGCATACGCATGCTAAAGACCTCTTTTGTTCGGGATATAACATTCCCCTGCACTTAAATATTGCTTAAAGCACACACTGTATCTGAGCCCTCTATTGTTTAAATGAGGCCCATGGCGTAGAGCTGGCCCTCTTCATGTATCAACTACCAAAACCCTCTCATAACCACAGAAATGTTTTGCCAGACCCACCCACATCTTGCACTGAAGAGCATTATATAAAAAGTGTTTGATCTGGCTGCTGACTGCCTTGGAACCCAATATGGCTTCACACAGGAAGAGATGCCAAAGTAACGTTGTCATACTCCCTCTGACATCAGCTGAGGCCTTACCCCTTGCTGTGTAGGTTAGCCTAAAATCTCTCCAGCATGATATCATTTGACTTAAACGGTTTTGTGATTTCTACCAGCTGAAGAGTTCTCCCAAGATTGGGCCCCTTTATTTTACAAGGTGATTTGTGCTTCAGCTGCATTTGTTCAGAGTGAAGCAAACAACGGCTGTTCACAACTGAAACTAGTGAACATAACTTCTCTGGAAGTTCTCTGGCTCTCTGGTTTCTGTAAGTACACCCGAAGTGTGTGTGAAGATAACACGGTGATGCTCATAGTATCAAAATGATGAATGGATGTAGGTCAGTTGGCCATAGCTGCTGCAAGAACAAGCTACTGACCTGCTTTCCATTTTATCCCCCATTCTTCCTGCTGCTAACCTTGTACTAGCTCTGTTGTTAGAATTCTCCGTGAGCCGGCTTAAATCACTTAAAACAGGAGAAAACAAACCCTGCAAAAAACACCAGCCATCTTTCAGCTATTTCTGCAAGCAGGAAGATCTAGTGAATGCTAATACCAGCATAAAGGAGGTGGCAAGACTACACTGGTGGAGCATGCAAGGATGGGGAGAAAAGAGGCAGAGGCACAGGAGGTCCCATGGACCTTCAGCCTACTGTCTGTGACCATCCCCATTCCTGGAGAAGGTCAGGATATCTTTGAGAAGACAACACTACTTTGGGGCATCTGGACTTGCTTAAACTGAAGCCAGAATCAAGAAATCACAAAGGTTATTGGCTGTTGAATGGAAAATAAAAAACAGTGGAAGACAACTCCTAAGGCCTGGAGTGATTTAGCCTTGCCATGGAAATGAGCTGTAACTGCACTTTCACCACATCCTAAACTGTGCAGAGGCAGAGCTCTCTGGACAGGTCAAATAGAAGTTTGGGCCACCTAAATGGTGCATGAAGTTCATCAGGCTGGCCAATACTGTAATGTGCTTCAGGAGCACAGTGAGAACTACTTAGTTAACTCCCTCTCATCAAGTGAATGGAGAGGGAGGAAAAATAAAGCTGGTGCAAAGAGGAAAGACATACGGATGGGCCTTAGCAAATCAGCTCCTCTATTCTTGCTGGAAACTTCTTCTGTGGCAAAAAATAAAGCACACTAAGAAAGAAAGACATGTTGAGGAACACACCTGGTGCAGGTAGCTGGGTTTGCAAGCTGCAGTTTGAAATGCAAGTTGAGCTCTGGGAAGGAGCCCAGAGAGAGAAGAGCCAACCCTCTGCACAACAAAGGGCACAAGGACAGCTGGTGCCAGCAAGGTGGATGGACTCTGAAAGACATGGCAGGAGGCAAATATTCTGGGAGGAAGAGTGAGACTGGCCAGGGGGAAACTATGACGGTATGAAATCCAAGGGGTTTCTTTCTTGTTGTCCCTCCTTGGAGCTACCAGCTCAGGTGGTTTCTGTTACTGTGCCGGGAATAAATGGCTTCACGGAATGAGACATCTGGGACTCTGCCACCTCTGCCATGGGAAACCTGGTCTGACTGTGAGTGGGATGTGTGGGGAGCCAAGTGGGGACCCGTCGGTCACTGGAGCCAGGGAAGGGACTTCGGTCCCAGAAAGTCTCTGACCTTGGGAGTGTGACTGCCAGAGAGTCCCGGGAATGGTCCACCTGGGAGTCTCCTTAGAGACATGCTACAGTATAATTATGCTGTGTTGAGACACAATCCAGCCTCGGTATCTATCCATGACATATTTATTTTAGCAGACAAAACCAAAAGAAAAAATTAACCAAGTCTCATGATTAAGGGTTCAAATGGTTCTGAGGACTAGGGGAGCACTGATGATGACACGGAGCAGTCCTGCTCATCACTTTATGTTAATCCATGTCCAGGTTACTGAGGGAAAATAGTTTTCTTTCTGTGAATGTTGCTGCTGGTAAGCTGGTACAGTAAAGCCAATGTTTTTTTGTGGAGAAACCTCTTGACAGACAACTGTTTGTTCAGCTCAGTAAATTCAAGCTGGGGCTGAGGAAAGCGGTTGCCAGATCACACAATACAACAGTTGTATGTTGCTTCTGTCTTGTACCCAAGCGCTGAGTGGGAGATCAGGCAGAAGGAGAGCAGAAACCTGAGACTGTCATGCTGCTAACAGTTGTGCTGTGAGGTTGTAAAAATAACACAGCAAGATGAGACCAAACTCTGTCTTTGGCAATAAAAACTTGTACAGGGAAGGAGGATCCAAAAGCTTCACATCCCTCATGTGGTTATAGAAAAGAGCACTGAAATCACAAAGAATATGTAATAGATGTGTTTGATAGATGAAGCTTTGCAAGCTAAAGACTGTTGTATTAAAAAACAGTCTTTTTTTCCTCTCCTGATCTTCTGCTCCATCCTCCCATTCCCACCAAACAGATGGTAATTTTCAATATTATCTTCAAGTGCTGTTCTTTTCACAATAGTAGAAAATATTCTTGCTACAGAAACCTGCCTCTGATTCTCCTGTGGCTTTTCCTCACCTTTACTGCTCATGAAGGGCAATGACTGGAAAAACGGAAAGAAATTCAACCTCTGCCTGTTCACATGCATTTCTTAAAAATACCTCGCAACCTCTTCGACATCAGAAAACTGGCCAAACACTTTAATGATGGGAATTTAAGAATTAAGAATGAAGCTTTACCTTCGGAATTACTTTAGAGAAGTTGGCAAAAGCAGGAGTGACTTAATTGCTGCAAAGGCGTAAATAGAGTAACAATTTTTAACCCCACAATGTGAGAATCTCTATTATCTGCTGACAGTTCAGCCTTGGGTTTAGACTTCTGTTTTATCAGAAAGCCCAGAGTACTCTGTGAGGTGTGAGCACAGTTGGAGGACATGGCTCCTGGTGTGTTCCCAGGAAGTCCCTCCTGAAGGGCCTTCATAAACTGTGAACTTGTGATTTCTGATAGGTCCCTTGGAGAAAACTTAAATGTGACCTCCTGTTCTTGGGGTTAAATCTCCACACTGAGACATTGCCAAACTCTCTCTTCCTTCCCTCAAGGGAGATGGAAAACAGCCTTACCAGTTTAACGGTGTGCATTTGAATTATCATAAACTGAAGTCTGCCACTTCTAACTGATTGGTATTAAAGCCAGACTTAAATAGGCCTGTCTCTGCAGACAGTGTAGTGTTAACACTGTAAACACAACAGTGTGTTTTCCTGGTTTAACTAGGAGGATTCAAAGTGATTCAAGTTTGCTTTGTGGAAGAAAATCTGAATTACCAAAATAACTCTAGCCTGAAGAAAGTGTGCAGTATACAGGGAAAACAAGGGACCTGTTTTCATTAAAAGGCAAGTTTCTTAAAAACTCACTGACCCAAATGGATGCTTAGGGTACTCTGAACCCACTTATCTGTCTAGCCATGGTATGTAAATGCTGCAGTACAGTAATAGAAGAATGAAACCTAAATGACTGAGCTTTCCTCTGGCTTGGTCAGTCCTCGCTTCTTAGTGGGTCTGAACAAGCCCTGACTGCAATTGCTGTTCCTGTAAGTGTGCAGTAAGAACGAAGGCAGCTGTGAAGCAAGACACAGAAAATCTACAATCACCTATTCAAGCTATTGCCATTCAGCTATTGTTTGAGCCTGAGAGTCATTAGTTAAATTGGCAGGGAAGGCACACTTTCATGCTGAAATTAATTGTTAATGCCATGTTAAGATGACTCTCAGGGTTATAATGAAAACTTCTCCTATGAATATGAGCTCTATGAGCTTGACTCTCATTCATAGTTCAGTCTCTACAGAAGATTGGCTTTCCACAAGGGGCTCAAATAGACATGGCATGGAGTGGAAATGTAAAAGTGTACATGACTGCAAGGGCAAGTGATGAAACAAGGCCAGTGACATCATTGTCATATCCAAATGGGAGTGACAGGCCAGCATTACACCAGGATTTTCATGTTCTTTCAAGGCTCCAATCTGTCTGCATGAGCTGCTGCCCTACAGGAAGGATGGTCAGTTGCCTGGAAAACTGGCACTGAAGCCCTACCACTTACACCTTAGAATGCCAAAGTGAACCACTGTTCTGGTTTTCTGTAGGTTGCCAGTCTGTAACTTGTAACTGTCCAGCCGCTGTGACTGTCTTGTCAAAGCTGCCCCCGAAGTCTGTGCTTCACAAAAGCCCCACTAGATGCTTCAACGCTGTCAAATCCCATTGGGATCATCATTCGTGACAGTGGTGAAGATGGCCTTGCAGTCTCGGGCGTGTACACAGGTAGGCTCTTATGGTTATCAGCATTATGTGCTGTCCTAAAGAATGGCTGTGTACTTGATACATCCCAGATGTGGTTTGCCCTCCTGGCTACCAGGGCACTCTGCTGACTCATGTTGAGCCTGGCACTGACCAGCATCCCCAGATCCCACTCTGCAGGGCTGCTCTCCAGACACTTCTCTCCCCATTTATATCTGTGCCCCGCATTACTCCACCCGAGCTGCAGAATCCATCAGTTGGACTTCTCAGATTTCATCCCATCCATCACAGCCCAATGCTCCATCTATACAGACCCCACTGCAAGACATCCTGTCCTTCAAGAGAGTCAACAGCACCTCCCATTTTGGTATGTATCATCAGTAAACTTGCTAAAGGTGCATTCAATCCTGCATCCAAATTGCTGGTAAATACAGTGAACAGGACTGGCCCGAGAACTGAGCCCCAAGGAACACCACTTACTGCCAGCTAGATGTGGCCCCATTCTCTACAACCCTCTGAGCCCTGCCCTTCAGCCAGTTCTTTACCCAGTGCACTGGGAACCCCTCATCCCACAGCTGTGCAACTTGATTGTAAGGATACTGTGAGGGACAGTACCAAAAGTTTCACTCAAATGCAGAACAACAATATCCACCACTTTCCCTCCATCCACTAGGTGGGTGACCTTATCATACAAAGATAGCAGATTAGTTAAATGGGATATACCTTTGCGGCTGACTGTGTCTGATGACTGCATTATTCTTTAAATGCCTTTCAGTAGTATCCAGCATAATCTTTTCCATCATTTTTCCACCCCTTTTGTGAGGGCTCACGGTATCAGTTACAAAACTTGTAACTCCTAAATTGTGCTTAGATGCTGGGTTTTACCCTCTTTACTATATAGGCATAACTGTTCTTTGCCTCCTTTTCCACCCTCCCTCCCTACCAGCATATGCCATCACATAGTAACTGTGCCTGTTCAGCTGTTTTGTACAGAAAGAAAAATAAACTAACGTACTGTAACACATTAAAAATAATAAACTAATGTAGTATATTTGCACAAAGGATCTTGCTCATGTATGAGTTAAAAAACCCCGAAAGAGCATCCTACAACTTGAGACAGTTGTAAATGTCACATCAACACATCTGGAGTAAATGTGGGCACTGGGGCTCTGGTACTAGTAGCTAAGTTCAGGCGATGCTGCCGAGGTGCTGTGGTTTGAAGTTTGGTGTCTTTTGATGTTTAAGGTCTAAATGTCTACTGTTACAAATCTAATAGCTTGATCAGATAAGTTTTTCATTTAAAAGAAGCTTTCCAGCCCAACTCCAAAGTATAAACAGAAAAAAGTACCAGTCAATTTGCACTTTTTTTAAGCACTGTATTTGTGAAAGATTCACTCAACTCTATCCTCCTGTCTTTTCCCCTTCCACACAAGTGATTTTTTCAAACAAGAGAGGAGAAGAATCCATTATTCTGTTCCCCCTCCAAACTCTGTCCTCACACAAAACAAACTCCTTTGGAAGACCTTCCCATGCTCAGAGCCTACGGCCCATTGTAAGTACCATTTTGTACATTTTAGAAGAATGTGAGTCATTCATAGCTGATGTGCTCTTAACATGGGACTGCATTTTTGGTTTCAGCCATCAGACTGTTTTTATTGAGATGTCACTTGTACATGCCTTGCTACAGATCCATGAGTTCATGCTATGCCCCTGTACCCTCTGGATGTGTAGCACACGGAGAGGCTGAGGTAAGCCAGAAGCAAATCTGGAGGCAGCTCTCTGTCATGACCTTGGCAGCATAAGAATCTTGCCTGTCCTCATTCCAACAACAGTCAATAGCTTTATGGGCCAAACCAATACAGTGGTAGACAATGTGCCTCTCAACAGTTCAAACGTTATCAGGCTTTTCCGCAAACTCTCAAAGGGGAAGAAACAATCTGGCAGCTCATAAAGTCAGATACAGCCCAGTTGCTAAGGTAACCCAGCCGATAAAAGCAGCACACCAATAGATAACACCAGACACAGGACTCACCTGCCTTTAGATTTTCGCCCCACCAAATGCAGGGCAGAATCAAAAGCAATAGGCAGGGGGGGCTCTGTGGAGGAATAGCAATGCTGATCCTTCTAAGCTGCTTGTAGGAATGGGTTAGGTCTGCCTCAGGCACACACAGAGTGAACCCAGAGCTTAGAGCATTTTGTTGTGTCCCAATTCCAAGAGGACAAGGAGCCCCTGAGGGGAGTCCAGCTGAACTAGAGACCCCTGCCTTTCACACCCACACACTCGTTTGGTTACTGGGCAGTGCTTGAGTAAAGGCCTGGTTGTGTCTCTATCCCAAAGTTTCAGCATGCTGTGGATTAGTGAACAAGCCTTTCAGTCCCAGAGAGCTAGTACAGATGAAAGACACTGGGAGCTGGAAATCTCAGGAACCTGCTCATGTATTTCCCCTCACAAGAAACATGCAGAATTGTATTAATGAGTTTTACGCGACTGAATCAAAAGTGAGATAAATACTGCCACGTCACTAGTTTAATTTGTATGTTTCTAAGCCAACCTCCATGTGATAAAAGGTAGGATGAAACCAACCCTGTTGTAGCTGGATAATGCCACAACTGCATCTTGCAGGGATTCCTGTGTCTTCAAGGCACTGACAGGATTCTGGTGAGATCTAATATGTCAGTTCTCATTCTCCCGCATACTAACAAGCTGAGGTGGACATGGATATCTGAACAAAAACACCCCAGACTTTTCTGACACCTAAATAAAGTTTTGTGGTGAAAACCCGCCCTGGCTGAAGTCAGCACCAGAGCTCCCAAGGAAAGCTGTGGGAGCAGAACTTGAAGATGGCTGCAGAAAGGGTTTTTGGTAGATGTGGTTCCACCAGGGCTGCAAAGCTGCCTCAGCCATGACACTACAAATGCCTGCCAGTGCAATAACCCTGTCTCCCCCTGGACATTGGGGAAGTATCTTTTACAAAATATCAAAGCCCTAAAATGTATAATAACAAAACCTTCCCAGTCAGAGGTTCACGGGGAGTAGAATTTCCTGTCTGCAGAAGCCCTAATTTCAGGTGCCCTTCTTGATTTAAACTGCAACTGTTAAAAAAAAAACAAAAGGAAAAAAGAAAAAAAAGGTATCTATTTCCCACCCTCCAGAGAGAAATCCTTGGAGATTGTGCGGAACCAAGATCAATTACTGAAAAAAATTCAGAGCCTAAAGTAAGCCATTTTTAGATGGCCTGCTTGCTAGAGTCCAAGTTAGCAGCTAACTGGTTGTCAGCTGTGTTGCTGCTTTGAATTAGCAGTTCCAGTGCGGAAAACTATCCATTGGACTGCTCTGCTTAACTCCCCTTCTGAGGTATTTTTACATGCTTTTAACTAGATGACTACTGATCCCTGAGTTACTTAGTTTATCCCTGGCCTGGTGTATTTACAGGGGATGCAAATCTGCCTTTTGATCATCCCAACACAATGACCTCTATTTCTGACAGTTATGGAAAAGACTTGTGCAATTTGTGTTGACAAGATAGCTAAACATAATTTTCAAAATCAACTCCAGCCAATGATGAATAATATATGTGACCTTAATGAGTAATATAAAGATACTTTATGCCTCTGGCTTTGCTAGCCAAGTGTTAAATGGCCTTAGACGAAAAGATAATAAGACCTTCAACTTGAAATTCTTTGCTGTAAAAGGGAAAATGCTTTACCAGTAAAATTAATATTTTGAAAAATGATATTACATAAAAAGGTAGGAAAGATTAGCCAGCCAGTGAGTAGAGGTCATTATTTTGTCTGACAGAAAGTCCAGAGCTCTATTGATCAATCTCCTGAAAAGAGAGTATTTGTGTATAGCAGCAAGCAAAAACGTTTTCTTTCTCAGCACCAACTAATTGCATGCTGCATTTAAAAACACACTCTATCTACAAGTAAACAGGTTTATGAGACTGTGAGGTGTCTTAAGTTCAGGAATAATTCCTTTTACAATATAAAACATCTGAGCTGGGAGCAGAATATGTTTTGGAGCAGAGCCTAAGATTCTAGTCAGAAGCCTACCAGGCTTCCTAGTTGCTCCTCATCACTATCTCCCCTGAAAATCACCTGCATGCAAGTGGTTAAGCCATAGAAAGTCAAGGCTCTCTTCTCACCACTATAAACAGTTGAGTACTTAGCTCTGGCACTGGACTATTGGCAAATCTTTCCACTGCCCAACCCACTGGTCATCCCCATCAATAAAATGGAAACAATGCCATTTGTGATTTGTAAAAAGCCCTTTTTAAGAATATATCTGCACTGATGTACACTTGCAGTTTAAGAGCCAAGTCTCATAACTTTCATGGTCTCTCTCACATTGAAGTGGTGAGTCACGGTTGGTCAAGCACCTCCATGTTAACTATGGCAGTGAAGATAAGGACACCGAGATGAAAAACAGATTTATGCTGATATAAAATAGAAATGAAATCATTTATTGGCAAGAGCTCTAAACTGAAGGCTATGAGATGGGTGGGAAGCAGGTAGAAAGGTACTTTCTTTCTAGGGGCCCTAAATATGCTGCCATGGAGTTCAACAGCTCCAGTGAAGTTGATGTCAGGCAGGAAGGTAGTCTGGTAGTAATCCGGTTTTTGTCACCTTTGTCACTTGGCTGCGAGATCTTTAGAGGGTGTCCCTACAGTCCAGGGGCCCTTACAATCCAACCAGAACACCAGTAGCTTGTGCCTGTACAGCAAGTGAGGAGTGTGGGCATTTACAATCAAAGGACTTGGAGTGCTGATGGAAGTGCACTGGCAAACTTATTAGCAGATATCTAATCAATCTAACCATGAGCTATGTAATTCCCAAACCCTTGGCCATAAAGCACTGCCCCCATGTGAACCAAATGCTTGAACACATCTCAGGTCTTCCAGGCATGAAATAATTCACCAGCTATTTCAGACATGCCACACTTGCTGGTGGGTCTAAGCGAAGCCATGGGGCTGCAAGTGAAAGCACCTAACTCTGCAAACAAGGCTTGTGTTTAACACTTTAAAAAGCTACACATACTTGCCAAGCAACTCTGTTAGGCCAAATATCCAGGGGCTTGGGCTTTGTTGCCCTGCAAACAACATAGCAATAGAAAGGACATGGAAGTACTAGTTACAGGGATGGTGCCACTGGATCCACTGCACGATGTGCAGAAACCAAAGATTCCCAATTATGTACGAAAACTCCTGAGTTTAAATTAAAAAATTACACCACCACCTGCTCCCCATATTTTTTCTTACATTCATTTCAGACTGGGCTTTATTCTTAGAGAATGTTTCTTCCTGAAAAATAAAAATTATTAAYTTGATATTCCGATAATTCTTTGTGTAAAGGAAATGTCCAGTGATACAACAAGTAGGATATTTTCTCTGCCATAACATTAAGTATATTTATTAACATGCTGAGTATAGTGTGGGTAATAAAAACCAAAAGGAGAGAGACAAATGTCAGCCAGGTGAAACTGTTAAAAGATTAATTTCTGTAACTCATATTTCTATTGTATGAAAGGATCATGGTCCTCGTTGTGCTTGATGTTGATTAGATGGTAAGATATGTATCTTTGGAATTTAAAGTGGTAAGTCTTAAGAAAATAGAAAATCTTCATTAAAGCTGAGGCAGCACCACATCTGTAACGAATTGAAGGCATGTAAGGACAAAAAAGAAGAAGGTGTTTTAAAATGTACCTCTGTGGACATGTGTAATACCCCACAGGAGCTAGGGATCACATTAGGTCACTGCTGACAAAACTGCAAGGAATCTTTTTGGGTGTGGTGTGTATTTACGTCTCTCAAAAGAAATTGGTTACTGGGGCATTCAGCGTATTTCTGAAGTGGCTGGATTCCCCTTCCCCCTCTCCCTATCTATTTACAGTTCCCTTTGGACTACAAGAAACATTTTCTGTAACCTCAGCTTCCTGATTCAGCTGTTGTGATGTCAGTTATTTACGGTAACAAAAGTGAGACAATGCCTGTGGTTTGCGTGGGACAAAGCCAACCTTGTTTCTGTAAAAAAGGACAATCCTGATGTAAGGAGCACAGGAAAGGCTATGAAGTAGGACTCTGAGGTAGTATTTTTTTAGTCCTGCCAGCTTCATAATGGGCTTAACACTGCATTATTTCAAAGGCCACTGACAGAGGGTTTTTTTGCTTTCATAGGATCAGACACTAATGTGAATGCAGACTTAGAAAAGTACCTCTTTGCAGGACAAGGCTTTGGAGATAGGTATCTTGGGAAATGAATGGATTGCTAGTGGGTAGAGAGGCAGCAAGTGTCAGGATGCAAATGTTTCAATACCAATTACACATTCTGTGGTCACAGGCAAGTCATTCTGCACCTCTGCTTACCTGCCATGAAACTGGTTTATTAATATTGCATTGTCTAAGCCACAGATGTAGTGAAACTTGCAGAATGCCAGTAAACTCTTGATGTCACAGAGTAGCAAAAGGAAAAAAGAAACTCTTAATACAAGGCATGGTTAGTTATGAATGAAGAGCATCAACTTTGGTGTAGCCCAGAGAATGTCACTTACCTGCTATTCTTCCGATTGGCATTGTGTGGTCCTCAGCAGGGGATACAGACACCATGATGTGGTTCATATAAGCTAACTCTTCTCGGTGGTGGGACAGGTTGATGGGCTTGACCTCCCTGTGCAGCCCATCCTCAGACAACCTCGGTGGTTTGAAATCGGAGTGCCTGGGGTTCAGTATCAAAGGATGCATGATAGGGCTGGGCATCAGCTGGATGACCCTGGTGTTCTCCTGGCGAGGGCTGGAGGGCTTCTGGAGCACCTCGGAAGGAGGCGGGAAGTGGTTGTTTTCTATTGGGGACACTGAGAGAGGATAGGGCTCCTGCTGGTTGTTCTCGTGCTGGTGCCTTGTCCCCGGCACTCTGTCGGCCGGGGACAGGCGACGGATAGTGTTGTCCATAGGGGACTTCAGAGGCCGCTGGTCGGGATCTGGCGATGGACGGTGGTTGTTGGTGATGGGTGACCGCGAACGATGCAACAGTTCAATGGTTGGGGGGTTGTGGTGGACTGCTTCTGCAGATGGTCTTGAAGGTCTCTGGACAAAGCTATCTGTGGAGAAAAAAAAGTCCCAAAAATACAGATTGTCTATATTGTGATCAAGGTGTAGCATCTAACTATCAAACTGCTAGCCAGGCTTCCTGGGTATCGCTGTCAGCTTGGAAATGTTTTTGTGTGACCTACAGCTGCCCAGAAAAACACTGCATAAATGCAGACAGTTATTACTACACAGAATGAAATCAGTACTGAGAGAACAATCTTCCTCCACCACCATGTAACAAGAGTTCCTTGGGAAACAAGCTAAGAGAAATCCCATTTTGAGAAGCTGACTGGAACACATGTGAATAAAGTAAGGTCTGATTTAGCTGTACTAACTGTGCTTCTGTGCAAACATTCTGAAACTTATCTGCTGCCATTCATGTCTCTACGTGTCGTTCCTGTTACTGTACCATGATGAGCACTGTAAGGTAGAAGGCAAAGATGAAAAGGGAAAATGTCTCCAGGAAAATACTGGGTAGTAAGTTTTAAATGACAGAAGCTTAGGTCAAGGTACAGAATAACTCAGTCTGAAATATGGACAAGGTTATTTAAAAAAAAAACCACTGGTAGGAAGCTCTTGGTGAAACACTAAATTTTATCCCTGCCTTGATTTTAAGAGCATGTTACATCTTCATAAGGATATTTTCATCTTCTTTTGTTTAGTCTGTGCTGTCTATTGACGGGTTGTCCCATATATGCACTTACATGTCTTCAGCAGGAGAACTTCTAGCATCACTTTTGCACAAGCATACTTTCCCAGCTGCGATGTTTAACAGTAATGGGGAGATAAATCACTAACAATCCTCTCACAAAATTAAAATGTTTGCCAGTGCAAACTTCCAGGTTAGCTAAGGCCATCAATTTTGACTTGGGAAATTACTGACAAAGAGGAAAATACCACCAGAGTGCAGTGAATAACAGGTTTTTATCTGAAAAACAAAGATCAAATTTCAGTGCTGTTTGTTGAAAGCCTTGGGTGATAAGAGAAGGAAACTGCTGGGTACATGTCAACAACTGAAACAAGTAGCTGCCTATTTGTGGCTGCCTGTTTGTTCACTCCATTTTCTCTGATCCTTTAATGATTCACTTGCCCTCTTGTCAGGGCAGTGATACCTGTTGAAGACCCTGTTGTGGTGAAGACCCAAGGGCTCCTGCTACCCTGGAACCCAGGCAGGCATTGGGAGAGGCATCAGCACCCATCCAGGGAAAGGCCTGGACAGGAAAAGCTCAAGTCCTGAGAAAAGGTAGTGCCAGGCAGTAACACAACATCTACACAAGAATGCTAAAGTCTACGGGAAAACCTGAAATTTTAGGCAGAACCTACATTGCTCCAGAACACTTATGAAACACACCTCTGGTCCCAGACAAGAAAAATGCATTTGTAGGGTTATTTAAGATACTCACAATGAAACAGCTGGAGGACATGAAACTCCAGAGCTATATATTCTTCTTGCTTAAGCACAGTTTTAAATACAATCTGGCCAGCTAATGTGGGATAGCCCAACAAAGTGAAGATCAAAGAGGAATTAATTTACAACTGTACCCACCTCTGTGGCTGTCTTTCCTTAAAATCTCCTTTCTTTGCCACAACAGAAAGAAAACCAACTCCCAAATTTTACTCAGTGTCCTATCTTCTACAGACCATCCACCCCCATCAGTGTACATTCAAATGCACTGTGCTCATTCTTGGCCTATAAATATAGACCAGAATATTGTATTGTTTGCCCTGCTTATTTGAAGTGCCTTGGCTCAGGGGAGCAGCTATCTTTAAAGCAGAAAGGAATGCCCTGCTGTGCTTTCCACCAAGCTCTCTGCAAACATTAGTTGGCTCTGACAAACTCCTGTCCACTCCCAAACCATGGTGATACTGAACCTGGACACAGTGGACAGAAGGTAGAGACTAAAGAACTCTTGAAAAAGCAGCAAGAGATAAAAACACAAATGGATACACACTAGTGGTTCACTTTCCTTCAAGATCTTTCTCTTTAAATACTTAACAAAAGAATCCCTTCATGGCCAAAGATGCTGTTTGCCATAAAACAATTCCAACTCGGCTCCAAGCAGTACTGCCACAAATGACCCTGGATAGAGTAAAATCCTCATCACATTCATTCCTTGGCATATCTGATGATTGTAAGTTGAGCACATATGGTATATCTTTCATGCAGCACTAGATGCACTCATCAGTCTGGCTCTTCATTCCAAATGATCAACACTTTACTTGAAGAGAAAGCTGTGAAAGAAAATTCACCTCCCAGGATATTTGCCGACCTATCTGATCCGTATAGGGATGGGTGGGGCTGGACTTACTCTGGGAGTGAGCAATTGCTGGCATGACAATCCCAAAGACTAGCACTCTTTGCTTACCCACAAAAGAAGTGCAGGGAATGACAGTGTAAGCTTCCTGTATAGCATCCCATCAAATGACTCAGAGCTCTGTCAGAAGGACCACTGGAGATGTAGGTAATTCACTTTCCATTGCTCATCCCTCTGCAGGGACAGAGCTGATTCCAAGCCAACATCCTGAACTGCAGTCAATTGATTTCAAACAGCCAAACCCCCTTTGTTTAAGCCTCGGAAAAAGCCACTAGATGTAAATGAAAGCATTTAGAAGCAGGATCATATGTATAATCTATTAAGAAATAGGCAAAAGAGCCAAAAAATGGAGAAAGATCACTGGAGTAAGGAGGGGTTGTGAAAAAGATACATCACCTATGAAGTTTAACCACTCAAAATTGTGCCAAGGTAAAACCTGTCCCCTCTGACACAGTTTGTGAGTTAGACAGCATTAAGTTCTGCTCCTCACATTCATTCTCCTTTTCTTCACTAAGTTGTATTTTGCTGAGGGAAAATGAAAAATTAATTATGCTAGTGTCTCCCAAGTGACTCTGGGAAACAGGAAGAAGTAATGTCAAAATACAAAAATATATAAATTCACCTGCCTATAAATTTTTGGCATAGCGATTTTTTGATTGCTCAGAGTCTTGCGGCAGGCAAGCTGTAGTTTCTTTTGCTTAGTTTGAAGTTCCTCTCACAGCAAACCAAGAACTACTTTTTGTCATTATAAAGAAAAGTTTTAAGTAATAGAATGGAGTTCTCTAAGCAGAAACAGTGGTACTATCAGCAGCCAGAGTATTGTAAAGAAATCAAAGTTGTTTCTTAACCACTAGATTCTAAGGACTTAGGTTTTCAATGACACGCATGGAAGGCAAACTGATCATCCCTGTGAAATCCTCTCTAGTCAAAGTTGCTCCATATGTTAGATGTAGGAGTGTCTGAGAGAGCAGCTAGTATTTCTGTTTGAAATTTAGAATGGGAACACTCGTGGGTGAAGGCCAAGCTTCAGGAATAGACTGAGATTTTACTACTGGTTCTGAATACTGTAGGCAACTGTCTCTTGCACAACTACCAACTGAACCTCATTCTAACCTGTAGCATCCTCATCCAACCTGAAAAATTTAAACAGCTGTATGGAAATACTTTGGAGTGTCCTTGTTCCACTTGCTGCTGTCCTGCTCTTGGCTTAGTCTTGGAGTTTTGCTGGTGCCATTTGATTCTGGCTACCTTAGACTGGCCACAGGCAACTTGTACAGGTCTGACAGTACCCCTGAATCTTCTGTTGGAATCTCATGCTGAGTCTTGAAACAGATTCAAATAGAATTAGTACACCTTTTCTCCAGTTAGCAGAGACCAGGGTGACATCCTAACTGACTTATGTTTTCTTCTCCTGTTTAGTCAAGAAAGGCATAACACTACTTTTTCCTACATTTTTTTAATTGAAAAAGTGAATTCTGCCTCCTGGAAAGGACCTTTGAAAAGGCTTAAGCTCTACATTTTTCCATTATATACCCAACAAAACCAAGAAGTACTTTAGTGTGTGTATTTTTAAAGAAATTAAAACCTCATTTTTCCATTGAAAGAAGCAGACTTACATTTTGATCTGTACTAATAACAAGTAGAAGAAGCCCAAATGTGCAATTCCACAAACTTAACTATTCTTCTTCCATCACCTCTGACAGTCATGGTATGTGTGGACACTACTAGACCTAAACAAGTAATTCTAATAGTAAAAATGAGAGAAAACCTGCAGAAACCCCCTTCTCTCAACAGGAGTTGCTCAACCAGCCCAACAGCTGAGCTCAGAGCTAGGAACTCTGGCACGATGTTCTGACAGATTGTCAGCTGAAGTGACTTGGGAGTTGGATATTCCTCTCGGAGGCTGCCCTCCCTTGCTCTGCAAATGACTGCATTTACCTGCATCTCTAGGATACTGAAAGTCCATGAAGCAACTTCGTCTACCTAACTGGGTGTGAGGAAAAATGAATCAATGGGGTCAATAAAACATTTTGCTTTTTAATCTGTATCTGACATAGCTTTTAAAGATGCTTTGGAAACAGAACAAAATAATAGAAGATAAATGGAGAACAGCTTGTTGACTCACTAGACCACTGGCCTGTTCCAAAGCTATGGAGACAAAGGGAGGAGAGTGGCTTTATTTAAGTAACTTTGGAGCAAGAAAATGACATAATTCCTACTTGCCTCTATAATGGCAGTTCCTGTAAAAATAAGACAGTTACCTTCATCATGATTCTGGTGCAATATGACCTCTGGCTGAGCATGGATAGAGTTCCCAGAGTGGAAGAAAGGTGTAAAGAGCATACGAGCTTTCCTTTGCTTCAGGATATGCTGAAGGAGTTCATACAAAACATCACCTGAAAGATAAACAGCAGGAAAAAGGAAATGAAAATGTACATAACTGATGAGAAGACTCATTTAGCCATCTGATGCATGAATTCATGGCTCCTGGGTGCTATTTTCAGATCCAAAATGCTAGCAGTAAAATCCTACATTTCACTGCTTTGCAAGGTTCTCCAAAAAAAAAAAGGCACATAACACCTCTGAGTGTGACTGTGGCAAAACAGAACGACATTCCCTGGCACCATAATTGTTGTATCTTTCCTCAGTGGAACATACCACTGCAATATCTAGGAGATCAATGGACTAACTGCTTATTTTATCACCTTTATAAATTACATCTTGTATCGATGCCCTTTTTCCAACATCTACACAAAACACATAGGTACTTAGACATTTTGTCTAGTGTAATTGGTTGCACATTTCAAAGTGAAATTGTACATCACAGGGTAGGAAGTCTCTCAACTTTTAATTCTGCTTGCTCTCTTCCGTTTGTCACTGCTCATATTATGGAGGAACAGGTTGCAGCAATTATGTATTATCTGAAAACGAAATTAGTGAAGTTTCACTTAGCAAACCTTAGATTTTCTGGGAGAGTTTTCTCAAATGTGGGGTTTTTTTAGTAGTTGTTTCTATGAGATTGTAAGCTGGGTACCATTTGTCCCGTCTCTATAAACTGCCAATATTGTATTTGTGGGCAAGCTGAGCTTCTTGGTGTGAAATAGTTAAAGCCATACTGCTTTCCATAGTTCAGCTTCCTTTATCTTTAACATCTTGGCTGCTTCTACTGTCTCAGCAGCGACTTTAGGGTATTTTTAAAAGGTGATTGCAATACCTGAAAACCTAATTAAAAACAAAGTCTTGAGCACCCAGTTACATGAAAGTCTAAAAAAGTGATTTTACCATCTAATTTCCATCATTGAATGCAACAGTGGCATAATCATAACTAGTGCTGTAACATTCCAAGCAATAAGGTAGCAAATTTGTACCTCTTTTGATTTGGCCTGACAGACTAGTGAAAACGTCCATAAAGCTGTGGGTTTTTTTACCTAATGAGCACCACCCAGATGCAGCAATGCTGGTTAAGATGGTGAAGAGCATTTTTCACTCTCTCCCTCCTCTGCTGCCTCCCTTCTCTGGGCAGCCCTGAACAGAACAGCTGTGGGGCTGTGAGCCCCTTTTATTGGCAGGACTGTGGGGAGTGGATGCCCTTCTCCTGCTTTAACCGTGAGGGGAAACAATACAGCTTTCATGTCACTTCAGTCTGGAAAAACTTATTGCCTCTGTGGCAAACATTATTTCACAGTTCTTACATTTCACGTATAGTTAATTCTGGGAAATGCTGAAGTAATGTCCCTTTACCTACAGTTATCTAAATTTTTAGAGACTGACTCAGATATCCTCCACAAGGTTTATTGTCAGTGGGGAATACCTGGAGAGAAGGAAGAGACAAAATACAAGGCAGGAGGCCTTTAGTTTAGTTTTTTCATTCCAAATTCAATTTAACCTTCTGAATAAAGCGAGACTTTGCAAGTCAGAGGCTCTTCTCTGGGAACACTCTAATTCCAACCTACAGACATTTTTAATAATGCTTATTTCAAGTGCCTTCACAGCACACAAGGGGAAGAGGAGGGGCATAACTTGCAGGCAGGAAGGAATGATAAGGGGAGTTGCAGACAACATATGTAAAGGTGTCCCTTGCAGTTCTTGCCCACATCCCTTTTTTCAACATTCCTTTTTTTTCAAGCAGGGCTAATTTTTTAAGGAAATGGTTCCAAGTGGTGAACTGGAATTAAAAAAAAATTTTAAAAAGCAACACTTCTAGGCATTAGTTCTCACTAATGTATTACAGTGACAACAGACATTTATGTTTGGTCTTGTCTTCCATACAAAATTAGTCCTGGATTTGAAGCACACGCCTAAAAAACTTTATATACACTACACATAAGCAACAGTTTGTGAGGCAGATTCTTCAGGAGGATGGTTGTGGAGAGTTGCCAAGCAGGTTGGTGCAGAATTAGACCCACGGCTTGATTATCAGCTGGATCCAAGCAGCACCAGCTGTACTCCTGTACCTTGTGAGCCTTTCCCTGGAAGCCTCCTCACAGCAATTCTGTCACCGCTTGGTCCAAACTCTTTGATCACCTACAGCGATTGAAGTATGAGCCTTTACATTTAACAGGAGTACCTTGTATGGTCACAAGAAAAAAAAACCTCACAACTCATATTTAGTTAAACACCCCTGACAAAGGAGGGCAGAGGCTTACTCTGACTGGAAAACTGGAGCAGACAGACCGCAAGGGATATAAATACAGGCAGGCAACACACACACTTCTAAATCTCCTTTGTGAATAAATGAAGACATAATGTGAGCAATAGACAGACTGATTCACACACCTGTCTGTGCCGTGCCGTGGGCTGGACTTCAGCACATGTGAGAATATGGTAAAGCAAAAACCACAAGGGCTGTTTAATAGAGGCAAAGTCCCCAAGGGAGGAGTTTTGCAGTCAGTTCTAGCAGCACCTCAGCCAAGACAACTGTGAGGCAAAATGCTAATATGGGCCGCTTAAAGAGGCTGGAGCACTTGATTAACTTGCTGCTGTAGTTGGGTCTGTGAACAGATAAGCCTTTACAGGGAAGAGCTGGAAGTCACAAAATGCTGCCAGAGAAGCTTGCTTCCTGGGAGCTCTGCAGGGAGTTTTAACTATAAACAGGTTGGATGTTTGGGTTTAGATTTGCACTCAAATATCCCTGCAACTCAGGTGTATCAGGATTTCCTTCCCTCTTTGTCCTTTTTGTCCTTGCCTCATACAAGTCACTCTGTCTTCCCTCTCCCTTCTCTCTCCCAGTCCACCCCAACAAAGGTGACCATTTCCTCCTTTGACCCTCTTCAGCTTTTGTTGCAGCTTTCTCTCTCTTTTCAATCACAGCTTCTGTACACAATCCTCACCTGAATGAGGGGACCTGTATCGAAAGTCCTCTTTGGTCAGGAGCAGCAGAGCCTTGCCATTCATCTCAAAAGTGTTGCTCTCAATCGGCCTCAAGGAAAACTCCTTCTCCGCCCACCTGAGCCACTGTGCCACATCTTCCCTGCTCCAGTAAACCGGCTGCAAACCTGTGGCAGGAAGAGACCATGGTTGTGTTACCACACTGAGACAAGAAACAGGAATACAGGCAAACACCAGTGAATTGCCCTTTCTCCCCACAGCATCATGTACCGAGTCTCAGGGGAAAGTGTAAGAGAGGAATGCCATGCTGGTGCAGAATTACTCTTAAGCGCTGGACTGTGAAATACTTTGTTATTTTTGACACTTTGGTTTATCCGTGACATACTGAGAAACAAGAACTGCCTCAGCATCCTGAAAAAAGCTCATAGGACATTATTTCATTTCAGGTCTCCACCATGCAACAGGATTTTCCTCCATGTGCTCCTTCTGATGTGCAGAGCAAGCAGCAGGCAAAGTCCTTGGCCTCATCCATCCTTGCTATGTATTGTTTCACAGAAGAGAGGTGTGCTCTCTCTTCACGCCCCTTGTACATTCATGGATCAAGAATAAYGAAAAGTTGTCAGATGCAAGAGAGCTATGGCTTCCCCCCCCACCCCGTCTGTAAGGAAGGGCTGCTTAACAGCCCCTGTAACGGTGTAAGTAGTTCTCAGCACATGTATTGTTGAGAGAGGTGTATTCAGACAGGCCCACCCCTCCTCCAGGTGCAGTTATGTGAGCAAGTGCCACTCCCACACTGGAGAGGAAAGCTAGGGCCGACACTGTGGTACCTCTGGCACTGCTTTAGCTCGTGTAATGTAACTGTGTCTATAAAAGAAGGTATAGCATTTTTTAGTAAAATAGCAGGGATATTTGGTTTGGGCACAGATTTTCCAGGGTGCCAAGGAGAATCTGGCACGCCCTTTCTGCCAGCCAGCTCGTGTGTTTACTCACACAACCACATTACCATCAAAGTCAAAGACATTTTGCCTGCTACCTTTATTGGGCCCAGGCAGAGAAGCTTGGGAGGTATGACAATTCAATATCTGTTCGACACACAAATCTAAAATAGCTTCCTTCCCCTGGAGAGAAGGCAGCGCGGTGAAGAGCTGTTTATACCCAAGTAGAGAGATTATCTCCAATCCACCGGGTGATAAAAGCTTTATTTTCTTTTCCCCCTCGTGAGATGACTCATTGTTTGACTTGCTACAAAGCTTACCCACTGTGCATAGGAACATAAAATTTGCCGTATCTGATCAGATCTCTGGTACACAGCCTCTGGCAAGAGCCAGTACCTTATGCTTCAGAGGAAGACGAACCTCCCTTCCTTGTATTGCACCTGGCTGATTGTATGCTGCACATGGGAAGAAATTTCCTTCCTGGCACACCATGCTCTGAGATCTGATTACCCTCCTCCTACCAAGCATTAAAAGAAGCCTGGGAGAGTTGTACCACTCTTGTTTTGGTTTGATTTTTACTTCTTTAACAGATAGGCAACCTTTTTTCTTCTGTTTTAGCAAGAGGTAACATGCAGTGAATTGCATTCTACTGCTATGCCAGATTCCCAGACAACGGCTTTGGAAAGTCCCAGAGCCACAGCTGCATATAGAACTGAATGTCTATCAGAAGAGGAATTGAGATTGTGCCTGAGAAAGGGCCAGAGCTGACCTAGGGAAGAGATGTCTGCATCGCAGTAGCAAGATTTTCCACTGGCTTTCAACTGCCCCTGTAGCACTGTATTATGTATCACACAGAAACAAGTAGGAGCCTTTATCTATTTATGAAGTATTTAAATTCTCTTCCCCTTTGAATTAGGGTCTGCTTATTGGGATCAGAATTTTCTGTAGGACCTTTCTTTTTCAAGGTCCTACTTTCTCCTGGGGTGAGGGTAGATTTGCTCAGAAATATGGAAACCATCATCTGAAATGCCAGAGTGAGGTTCACCTTCTGCTGAATACAGGGCTATTACTGCAGAAGATACACTCCAGACCCCAGGCTGCTGCTGTAGCTAAAAGAAAAAGAAGTTAAGATGTGATGCAGCATATAAAAGGGTTTTAAAAGACCATCTGAGGAGTGCTTGAAATGCTCATGGCGTGGTTTCTTCTGTCTCCCTCTTTGCCATGCCATGCAAGTAATAAATTGCCCAAAGGAGAACTATCATGTAGAAATCTAACCGGACTTCTGATGTGCACTTCACAAGATGAGGCATGAAACAAAAGAAAACATCACTGCAACAATCAGGCTGACAAGGGCACAGTTACACGATAACTTCACAAGAGGTGTGTGCTCCCTTAGAGATAACGTAATAAATAAATCGCTCCCTGTACAAACACAGATCAACATTTCCCATGTGCTGATGACAGTACAGTTTTGCCTTCTGTTCAACGAATACAAAACTCCATATCTAAAGAGAGGTTTATGTTGATCAGTGCTAGACCCAGAACAGCCAAGTAAGTTACTCAGACTGGGACAAGCCCCATGAACTGTGCTGGCAACTCCGAAACAGACCCAACACTCCACACTGCAATCAGGTCTCTGCTGCGTTTCAGCCGCATCTCTGAAGCTTGTGAGGAAAGCCCAAAGTAATATGACCTAGGACTACTTGGCTCGAAATTACTGAGAATCAGCAAGCAGCCAGTCTAATTCAGTCTGGCTACGGCTAAACTGAGTGGGTGGATGTGCCACATCACTCCACCCCTGGGGTGATCCATAATTAAATACTTACATTGTGTTTGGAAGACATAAGGTGCCATAAAATAAGTTAACTGCTTTTCCCTAGATGGATCTCTTATTCTTTGACTTCCCTCCCTTCCTGCCCTGCTGCCTTCCTGGGAAGTTAAGTTTCTCAAAAAAACATGCCCCCACCACATACCCATTTGTTTTGTGAGGCTGAACCAGTTTAGTTACAGGAGGCTTTTCTAGGGGTGCACAGCAGTGTTGCTGAAAGTGCTTCAGAAACTGCCATTCAAAAAATAATTCTTTCATGTGCAGTGCAGCATCTACTAAACTTCTATGCCACCTTCTTTGACCTTTCTTAAAAAGAAGTAGTTGGTTTTGTGAAAACAAGGTCATGAAATGGTTGGCTTTGCAGCTGAAGGGATTTTACAGCACAGTGTACATTGCTATCAATAGGTCCTGAAAATGCTTTCCTGTACTGTCCATGAAAGAAAACCTAATCCTGCTTATACTATTTTTCTTCTTTGGATGCTGTTTCTTATTTTCCCCTCACCATCTCTTTTATTGTTGTGCCCACGGTGGAAGAAAATGGGCTCTTTTTATCTCTCTAGTTTTATTCTCTGCAAAAGCTAACAGCACTGTCTTCAACTAACAAAGATATTTACCAAGCAGAATAAAGTGAGGAAAATGAGAGCTGTGTTGCAAAATGAGGGCAGAGTTTTGCCTGCTGAACTGACTGCTGAAATCAGTGTGAAGGTTTTGCTGCTTTCAGCAGGCGCAGATCAGACATAGGGGATGCTGCCTTACTCCCAGCCTGCTCTCTTGGTGGTCGTGGACTTCCCAGAGTGAATGTTGACCTGAGAGCTCTGCTCCCATCTCTGCCATTGCTCCGCTGGTTGAAATCTGACAAGCATTCCCAATCGTGGTCTCCCTATCTGTGTAGTGCAAAAATAAACAACAACAAAAACTTCCTGAATTCAACAGCTGAAAGCAGGTTAGACAAAGCCATGTAAACCATTAAGATCTGGCTCTGTTAGATCCAGCGTATTCTCTGTCTTCTGTCGGTTTCCAAGCACCACTTCCAGCAGAGTAAAATACAATAATTTATTGACATGTTTATAAACTGACAGCTTCATATGCATTAAACAGGGAGCAAAATTCGTGCTCACCTTTCTAATGCCACAGGCTGGTGCACTGGTGTGTTAATAGATTATCTACTTCTGCACCATATTCCTCACCTGCAGTCCTGTTTCTAACACCTGTTACTCTGGCTACCTTATAAATGGTGAGAACGATCAATTCTCATGCTGGAGGGCACAGGCTGGTAACCATCCCGAGTGCAGAAGAAATCCACTCTTTGTTCCTTTCTATTCTCAAGCAGCAAACCCAAGTACAATGGAGAGCGGCTGATGGGGTAATTTACACTTTGAAGTAGCCAGTAAACGTGTTAAACACCAACAGACACCGGCACAAACAAGAATGTACCGGTCTCTTGAAGAGTTTAAGCTGATGATCTCTGAAGAGTTCACTTCTTTTGACAGTGAGCCTCTCAGGAAACTGAAGCATGGTCGGGCTCCGAGGTCAGAAAAGAGTGCTCTGCTCAGGTAGCAAAACCTTTGCACTGGGAACTACACAGCCAGCAATATTTTCATCTGACCACACACTTCTGGCGGGGTTACAACTTTGCTTTCTGAGGCAATGTAGCCAAACTTGAATCTTACAAAGCACTTGTACGCAGCATCTCCTTCTTTGGTTTGAAAGACAGGGTATGCATTTTACAGTATGAGTTGCTATGTTCAGTGTATGTAAGAGACACATCCAAATCGTGAAGTATAATGTACAAGGCTGTTTTCACCTTGACTCATTTTGGAACAATCTGAAGACACAAATCCAATGCAAAATGTGATGCACAGTACCACCGAGACCTGCTGTTTCGCTTTAGTTTTGAGATTAGGACACAGCTACAGGACGGCACACACACTGGAAACAGCATTCACAGTAAGTTTCATCTAACTTTTTGTTCCACTTCAGCTACGCTCTCCGTCCTCACGCCTGGCTGCCTGGCAGGCAGGATGATGATGTGAGAAGGGGGTAAAGACAGACCTCTCATTTATCCCTGCTTTCTGCAGGGCAGACAGAATTGTTCGCACTCCCACGCCAAAAACTACTTAGCATGGTTGGGCAAACAGCAAAGGGGCCAGTGCATGCAAATCAGCAGCTGCTTCCCAAACACCCAGAGACAGATGCATCATCACTGGCAGTATCAGGGAGGCCAGCTCATGTCTGTAGCTACTTTGAACCTTTAGTGGGAAAATGATGCTCGAGCAGTTCAGAAGACTTGAGTATCTCCTACCAACTAACTCTTTAGGAACTGATGCTCTCTTTTGTTGTTATTGATTACCAAAATTCTTCCATGTTACCCATAAAGCATAATACGTGGCTCTGCATATGATGGTGTACATCAAGCAGGAGAAGGGCATGAGGCTGTGTTTTTGTCTTCATTTCTGTGTAAAGGCAACACAGTCTGGAAGAAAAACGTATGATATAAATCCTCACAGGCTCTGTCAGAGCAACTTTTTAAAAGCCCCTTCCTGTCTCACATCTTTGTTTGGAATGCTGGACTACCAACACGCAAAGAGGTGTCATGGGGCTTTGCCAGTTAACATCCGAAATGCTTTGAAGGTGCAAAATGTTGCACAGCTGCTTCAAATGACTCTGGTTCAATATTCCTGTGGTGCTGTGTGTGCTGCTCTCTGGTTCCCTGTTCGGAGCCATTGGTTATTGCTGCAGACCAGGGGTCCTGTTCTGGTACCGTGCTCAGATGTGACAGAATTCCCCACGCCACACAGCTCCCCAGGAAGGCTGTGCTGAGCTCAACAGCAGTGTGGCATCACACTGAAGGGCCTTTCAAAGTGAGGGCCAAGCTGGGCACTGACAACCTCCTGAGGCAGCAATTCCATGCCTTCTCTACTGGAGCTCCTGCACCCACCTCTTACAGCAAGTGTCTTCCCCAAAGCACCCAGCACCGGGAGGCTTGCACCCACAGGGTGCTCAGCAGCTCTTCAGAACTATCACTGCTACAGAAGGTAAAGGCAGGAAGGTTAAGGATCTCGCTTTCTCAGGAAGCCTTTCAACTTCCTCAGAAGAGACAGAAAGCTGCGGCATGCCTAGCTATTCCCATGCTGATGGAGAGTAAATAAGTGCCCTCTGGGACTCCTCTGGGGTTAGTATACATGTGGAAGATGTAGCCCTGCCACAGGATAAATCCTGTTCTGCTGGTGGTCTGTGCACTTGCTGTAACGAGCAGGGAACAGAGGTCTGGTGTGCAGTGATGTGCCTGACCACTTGCTCTTTCCAGCAGGAGCCACTTGACCCAGGCAGTGGAGAAGCGACGGCTATTCATTGCTGTTGTGTTGCAGGGATTGCCTCATCCTACAGTAGAGAACTGGCTCTGCACTTTCCAGGCCCAGAGATAAGCAAAGGTAGAAAATGAAGAAAAGGTTAATCCTGGCTAATCCTCAGAGAGAATTATTCGGGAGGTGAGTACGAACCGGTACAAGGGAAATGCATGGCAGCAGATGAAAATGCCCCTTTACAGGTCTTGTTGAGGAAAAAACGATTGGATAGGGAACAGAGGAGCTGTGTGACGGGCAGGAAAAGAGACCACAAATGAGACTTGCATGTCCTTTAAAAAGGTCTGAAAATGCCTGTAATCAGAATGACAAGGCTTTGGGGAGCCTCCTACACTGCTAGGAACAGAGGGTGAAACAGCTTTTTCAGCAGTAATCCAAAATAAAAGGCACAGGCTTACTTCTCCTAGTGTCCTGTTGAACAGGGTATTAGAGGTACAGCACAAGTACAGGTAATGCTCTGTGCACTGTGCCTGTTCTGGGGCCTCCATGTATGCAGACATCTGCAGAAAACAACCCAGTGAAGCCCTGCCATGGTTTTCTGCCATGCCAACTTCACTGGTGTGGTGCCTTATGACCCAGCCCTTCTCCTTTCGCTGTCTGTACAGAGACCGGGGGAAACGGACACACCCGAATCCCTCAGGGCTTCAGGGTCATAAAATAAATAAAATTGCTTTCCTAATGCAGCCTTTGGAAAGTCTGTAAGAAACATATTGATTGGAAAATGCTCGATTAGAATGAGCTCTCATAGAGGGAAATAAATCTTTTCTATTGCCCACACCCAGTGCCAAGCTCAGCTTCCTGGAAGCAACTATGGCCCTTTCTGGAACTGAGGTGAAAATCCCATGTTCCATCACCTCGCTTGACCTGCTGACATTACACATGGTTTGCATTTGCTGATCAAATGCACAAGCGGGACTCTAAATTAGCTYGCTAGGCTGAGACAGCTCTCTGATTAATGATGGCAAATGAAGTCACCAGTACAAAAACCCCACAAAATTTGAAGTCTGTGTAAGTGGGAAAGGAGGGAGAGAAAAGGCCACACTTTACAGAATTCAAAATGAAGAACATATTCTTTCTCACTCTATAGCCAAACCCTTTTCTATGCAGATAYGTAAGTATCTATGCAGATATAGTAAATGAAGTAACTCTCTCAGATGAAATTACTCAGCTATGTCTAAGACCTCTGGTCACAGCTAGTCAAAAAAGTCCCTGAACACTGCTGACCAATTCCTGAAGTCCTTGGAGTTGCACCTGATGTAAGAATAAGGCCTCTAGTGCAACACCAATAATTTAATGTGGCCGGTTGTGCTGCATTTCTTATAACTGAGATCCATATTTGACCCACAGCAGTCGTTTGTGTCCCTTTTGTTTCCACTGCATCATCCAGAGTGAGCCTACAGAATAAGGGGACATTAGGATATAACCCTTCATCCTCTGTGACCTGCCCCATTTTGGGAGTAGTCAGAAACAGAAAATGTTATAATGCCGCAGCAGCCTACCTGCTGCTGACAGGCAGTTTGTGGCCTGAAACAAGAATTCACCCCAGCTAGGACAAACCAGTCTAGATAATGGTGCTGGTACATGTGTTGAAGCGGCCAGGATTTGAGGTTCTGAAACGGAAAAGCTACCAAAGAAGCGAGCAACCACAGAGGTGATGAAAAGACYAGCAGGTTTTCTAGGCATTCATTCCATGAGCCACGTCCAAGAGCTTTCAAGAACTCCACAGACTGCTCCGGCTTCCTTTTATGCTGTTTGCAAAACCTTCCTAGAAGCCTGACAAGAGCTCTCCTTCCAGGGCAGTGTGAAGGCTGGCTTTTTCCATCTGGGCAGCACGTTCAGAGAGGGCCAGAGTGTAGCAGGGAGTCAGTGAGCCACGGACAGCGTGACGCTGCCTGGCCGCCGGCAGCCGCTCCACCGCTCCCACGGCTGCCACACCAAGGCATTCCTACCAGAGCAGCCAGTGCAACACAAGCAGTGGCAGTGGAATGAGGAGGGGGGAAATGTTGGCTTGGATCTGCTCCCAGTTACAGTCTTAATCCACTCTTGACTTCTTCTCAACCAATTTTTGGCCATTGTCCATGGAGCAGACATTGCTTTCCTACTGCTCCCTTCCAAAAGGCGCCGAAAGAAATGTCTTCTGTTGTGTTTTTCCTTGTATGTGCAAAAACTATATCCTAAACAAAAGTAGCTGAGCCCTGACAATGTCACAGAGTAGCTAGCTCAAAAGACAACGCAGCCAGAAACAAACTGTTTTGCCAGCAGAAGTCAAGGGATTATAAAAACTTTCACTTTCTTCTCAGCAACTCTTTATTGTTTCAAACCAATTTGTCTTAATCCAGGTCAAAAATTCAGGTCTAATAAACATTCTTTACAGTTTTTCTGTATTGGTTACAGCTACTGCTGATACYATTAGTAACACTTGCACATTTACACTACACAGTGCCTTTCAACTGCAGACAGATTAGATTGTTATATCTGTTTTATAGATGTGAGGCACAAAGTCACTGGATGCCTGCCCATACACTGAATCTCTTATAAGAGGGATCAAATCCAGGAACTCTATGCTGCTCCTCTTCACCGCTGGACAAATGCAGAGTATCCTTACATCCTTAACACCTACTTTTCCTTCCCACTCCTTGTATCAATTATTTGATGCATCCTGGCAACAGGAATTTTAAGGTAAACAACCCAACACCATATTAGAATGAAATGTCAATGCGTGCTGTTTCTTTCTTTTAACACAATATGGCCTTGATCTCTGGCTGGGGTATTGAAGATTTGTAAGTAATTAGAAATAAACTGATCTTGGTAGTCTTGACCTACATATGGTTTTACTTAAGTCTTCTGCCTGCTGCCTAACTGTTGTACAGTGGAGCGGGGTGATCAGATTATTATCATGCTTACAGTATGAGGCAGTAGTGCTGGTGACAGAACTGAAAGCTCTGGGTTTAGGTACCTGATCAACACTTTTGAAAGATGTGGAAAACGGAAGAAATAGTTGCTAGCTGCAATGAATACAGCTGCCTAAAATTAAGATGGTTCCTTTCAGCAGTTTATCACTTTAACCTGTCATCAGCTATGTCGCCTTGATCTTCCAGTGGCTGCAAATTTAGAGAGATCCTATGCTTTTGTAAGAGGTCAGGAAGTCCTTTTTGTGCAGCTGAATCGAGTGGAAAGTTTTGAAAACTCAGTTTCACGTATCAACAAAACACCACCACCAACACAGCAAGACATTATAATCCTCCGTATTAAGAAGCTGCCTTTTTCTCACAGGGAGATTTTGTTCTCAGAGGCTCACATCCTGAAGAAGTTGGGTCCCTTTCCCTTGAGGAATTTTGGCTGGGACTTTGTTTCCTAACTCAACTGTGACTGTGAGAGCTGGGGAGGGGGGAATGTGTACACAAAGAGCATGTTTTCCAGGCTGTTTCCAGGGAACGTGAGGCCAGCTCCACTACAGAACAGTCTATGCTGTAACAGCAAGATGTCATCTGTTGGCTTCCTCTGTACTGGGGCTCCAAGACTTGTGAGCTGCAGCTGCACTTGTGCTGCTACTGTAAAAGCAGATTTTGGCAGCACAGCTCAGAACCATGGCTTCCTTTGCCTGTAACCATTAAGCAAATCACCATGGAAAAAAAAAAAAATTACCACCAGCAAGTTGTAAAAGTATGTCATACTTCTACTGTAACTGATTTTGCTCTTGGACTTCTTGCTTATGCAGGCATTCTCTACAGAGTCCTAGTGCAGGAGGACTATGACAGCCTGCTTCAATCCACCAGTAYGAGTTCTTCTGTGCTTTATGCAAAGACCTGCCTTCAGGTGACATTAAATATTAAATTACTGGTGGAAATTACAACTTTGAAGACTGCACGGTGTACTTAGTTCTGAACCACATCTTTGGAGGTAAAAGCCCACTCTTAGCATGCTGCAGACATCTCTCGCTCCCAAGATGCTGCAAACTGGAGTTCTGACATGATTAAAAACTCCAGATTTAGCTTCATTTCTTGATGGTTCCTTAATGAACCAAATCCCTAYAGCTCTTGCAAACTGTCAGTCATTTCTCCAAGAAGACACTGCCATCCTAGAGAAAGGTGAAGTGCTTAAAAGAACAGCTCTAGRTGCTGGGGGCCCTATTTCACATTTGGAGGACAAGGAGACCACTGAGATGGACTCCAAACTGTACTACAGCACATGACCCATTCAGGAGAAGTAACTGCATTACATCTCCATGGGGGCCTTTAACCTTCCACTGCAACTTGTGCACAGAAAGGCCTCTTGTACTCAGGTACTTGTGCTTGAAATACATTGATAATGAGAACGAATTAAGTGTGTGCTCTTTGATTATCAGATGATAAATTATCATGATTATCTTTGCTGCAGCTTGAGAATTGCTTCCTCTCCAGCATTTAACTCCTGCTTGCTCTGAAGCTAGTCAGCATACCCACTAACTTCTCACATTAGGGCCCCCAAAAACTGGCTTCCACTTCTTACTTCTATGCAAGTCATATGAAGTTGAGGCATTACTACTTCTATTCAGGACTATTTGAAAACACTGTTCCAAGGAATAAGAAATGAACTTTATTAACTGGGACAGCATGGAAGATCCTGTTTGGCRTAACTTCCATCTCAGCGCTGAGGTGTCCGCAGTAACTACAGTGTCTTTCAAACAAGGTCATCCCAGGTGACAGCTCAGACAATATGTCAGCGACAGTGATGACTTAGTCATGTTTTTTGGCCACCACTTTGATGTGCCAGTGCACTTGGTGGAGGAGCTATGCTGTGATACTGATGAGAGAAACAATCTGTATTCTAGTGTATATGTACATTGGTTCCTACCAGATCAGCTTTCTGAGCAGATGAAGAGCACAATTGCTCTAACAGTTAGGCCAACACAACCAGCAGGGAAGTGGCAAATGCAAAAAGAAAAACAGCTGGATGTGGTAACAGAAAAGGGAGAAAATGCTTCAGCTAGTATTGTTATAGAACACGTCATGTCACTGAAAAATAATGCATGGGCTTACTGTATCACTTGAGTTTAATCTGGATGATGTCACTAAGAAAGGCTTGCTTCCAGGGCTGGAAAAATTATTGCAATGTCAATAGAGGCAAATGATTTACCTATGCAGTTCCAGTAAAGGATCAAGCTTTGAACAAATAGGAAAACAAATGGATGAGCTAAATCACAAGGAGGTTGTGTCTCATCCTGCTTCTCAGGTTTCTTGCCACTGTAGAGGTGCAGTGAGAGAAGACACACCGAGTAATGACAGGTAACTGATATCATCCCAAATTCACAGTTCCTGGTGCCATGTAAACCCATTGTGCTGGTACAGACACATAGTGACCTCGATATCAGCGAACCAATCGTCAGGACTTCTGTCCTTCTTCCCACTCTTCCTTTCCCACAGGAAGGATGGCCATCCCTGTGCTTGCTATCACCAATGAACTACTGCAAACATGTCAGAGGAAAGGGCACCCCTGTCCTTGGAGAAGGGCATCGTGTGCTGCAGCTGTGAGTCCCAGAGCTGAGCTGGGATCAGCTGTGGACCTGTGCCACTAGGGATTGTGGARCTCACCCCTGTCATCCCAGTAACAGTGCCAACTCTTTTGAAGGGGTGAGGGGTAGCAGCCTAAATAARTTTAAGTATTGGGAAAGAGAATCAAATTATATCCCCTGTCAGAAATATTCAGCAACATCTAATGGCTCCTTTACATGCCTGACCGGTGTGCCAGCTAGTACAAAACACTGAATCAGGAGCACTCCCTGCCTGGAGGACATTACAATATGGGCAGACRGGAGAGGGAAGGGATTCAGTGTACCAGCAAAGTAATAGCATGATGGTGTGCACTCCATGCTCGCGCCCCCAGGAACCAACTGAAACTACTAGAATCCTCATACACTTCATTATGTGGATATTGAGAAAATGAAGTTGAAATACTTTTTCACCAACTTGTCTAATTAAAATTGTCTTAGTAGTGCCATCCTGTATATTGGCAAATTTCAGTTAGCTCTGTGAAGGACACTTGTCCAATTATTTTATCTGTTGCAGAAATCCAGATTTATAGGTCTGTCTGTTCACACACCATTTCCATGCACAAAAACTCAGACAATCACAATGACGCTGAACTCAGGAGAACAACAGAAGTGTCTCCATGATGTAATTTCTCTTCTGTTTTTCCAATGTTTCACGACTTGCTTGGTTTATRAAGTCCAAACCCGTTTCACTTCATTCTTTTGTATTGTAACTTCCAAATCATCTCGAGTTTTTGCGCTCCTGGGGAGACTGACTCACAACCCACTTGCAGAAGTTGGAACATCACTTTAAAAAAAGACAGTCTGGAGATGTACAAAGGTAGGAAGRAACATAGCCATTAGGGAAGGATGGTGAACTATGCTTTGAAGAAAGGACACCTTCTAACCTAACTTTTCAGGTTGCCGTAGCTTTTCCCTTCACACCTGCTTTTATAATTCGTACATTGAAGAAGTTACTAAGCCAACTGATGCAGATCAGTGCAAAGCAAGTTGACATTCCCAGGTCTTTTCTTTCTTCTTAACTAGTTGCAAGTGAAAAACTACTTTTCTAAAATGCTTTGCTTATTAATGTGATTTTGATTTTTTTTTCCACATGATTGGGGTCAACCAGTTTGGCACCGACATCATGGGGCAGAAATGTAGACATGGGCACATTGTCAATTTGAGGAGTGGGAGAAGCCTTCTCCAGCAATTTCACACAAAATGACATTAGGGAATGCAAAGTGCCAAAAATTTCCTGTGAAGCCCTGAGAAAATCTGCAAACTGGATGTCTCACACCTCTCTGGCAGATAATAAACATAGAGCATATGGACTCAAGTACTGTATGTTCATGAAAACGGAGTGCTCTGTGTTTGACACTATGCAGAGTTTCTGAGGACATGAATGCAGTTTCAGAAAAGACCGACACCCTTGTTATTCAGGTGTTTGGATAACCAAACAATGCAAATTCAGAAAAAGGTTTATTTGTGAGCTGGCTTATTCCTTAATAAATTACAGTATTTTATATAGTATACAGTATTCTTATATCTTTCTCTGAAGCAGCTGGAATGGGCATTGGTCCTGTTCAATATTGTGTCTTCCCTCCTGTGACCAAATTTGTTAATTTAAGTCCTGAAACACTACTTTCCTTGAAGATTAACTCTCAAAAGAAAGTACTGTGATTAATTTTTAACAAAAAATTTCGTGATGCCTCATTCTGAATTTTTTTAGACTTCCTCTTACCCCCACCACCCCAAGGTGTGCACACCCTGTGAAGAGGAGATTTCTCTTGTCAGTCCAACCCCAGCCTTATTCATTTAGCACTGTCACAAGTCATGCTTTTGCAACTCTGCTGACGGAATCAGGTGGGAGGAGGAGGAGGCTGATTCGGCAAGAGGAACCTTTTGTTTGCACATAAATACCTCATGTTATCAGAAAGAAAACAACGAGTGAGCAGCATGCATTGTACAAAAAAAAACCACGTCACTTTTACACTGTTTTTCCCCCTTCTCTTGCAGAACAACTGTCGCTTCACTGCCTCCCCTTCACTGCTAAACAGCATCCTCACAGCAATCCTAACAATTGCTAACCCGGGGAAATGATACTGAGAAACAGGTTGTTCTCAGTAAGGGACATCATAACTCCACATAGAAACTAGCTTTGAAGGAAAGAAGTTTTGAAAACCTAACGACAAAGACGGGATCTAGAAGAACGGATTGAGACACGCATTACTAAGGCCAGAGTCCAAAACAGTGCATACCAAGATTTTTTCTGTGCATCTGAGCATCTTTTTGTCTCTTCAGTTTTGTATCCAGAGAAGCGGTTTTCATGGCAGAGGCCAAATCAGCAGAGAACTTAGCCCAAAGCTGCCCACAAAGTACCTGCATTTCTTGAGACACAGTTCCTTTCCTGCTGTTTGGTTTTGACAAAGGTACATGAGCACAATGCCCAGAGTGCTCGCAGAGGCAGACACAGTGGTGACTGGGACAGAAGGAGCACAGTTGCTCTGCATCAGAATTTCTAGTTCTTTCTCAAATTCAGGTCACTGATCATTCTGAAGGGCCCGAGTTAACTATTTTTTTGCACAGTCTCCATCTCCACGACACAAGAAGGACCTTCAAGGCTCAGAGCTTTTGTTGGGTACTAAGGAATGCCTCTCCCCACAGCTTCCCACTGGGCTGGTAGATCCCACAGCACTGCACCCTGGGAGCTCCAATGCAYACATGTTTCTGCTGACTCTATTCATCTCCACTAAATCCTGTTTCTCCACCCAGGATGTTCTCTCTCTCTCTCTATGGGGACAAGGAGAAGACAAAATTATCTGGCTTCTTTTTGCATGCTCCTCTGCTTTAGCGTGCAGAAAGATCACATCGGTTTTTTTCAGTCTTTGCTCTCCTGCTTAAGTAATGCTACTCAGACGGTTTATCTTTTAAGCCTGAGAGGCAGGGACTTGAATAAAGTGGCATTAACACACTGAATGCACCCTCAGGGTGTGCACTCAAACCACAGTTAACACTTCAGCCGACCCATTCATTTGACTGTACCCTCTGGTTGTCTCCTGACAACTGAGGCAGAGTCCAACCCTAGTTATGAAAAATCCTCACCGATATGTCCTATTGACCATGAATTTAGTCCCCCCAGCTGAATGTTAAACGAGTGACCAGTTAATACCTGCTCAAGGTTTTGAAAACACTGGCTTTCAAACTTGAAAAGCATGTCTGCATCTCCTGTGGAAATCAGTGGTAACTGGTAATCTTGACAGTTTAGTTGCAGTGCTAAGAGTAGTATGCAAGGCACTAAAGGGGAGAGAAAAGATTCCCAGAATATCAGAAGCTTCATGTTGCTCACTTTTAATATAATGGCTTCCTTTTGTATTAATTACCAAAACACTTCATATATCTTGACACACTTCGGTGTTTGGAAAAATCTGTGGAAGATCAGATGCTGCTTTCCTGTGTTTAGCTCGACCAACTGTAAGAGTGGAATTTAATCATAAGAGGGAAGAGAAAGGGAGCAGCACACCTAGACCAGGTAGCCCAAGTTGGGCTGAACAGCAGGAAGCGTTTCTTCTTCCCTTCTCCCTTCAGAATGGGAGTCAGGATGGAGCGACACCAGTGCCTTGAAAGAAATCTGGGACTAATTCTGCACCCCTGTCAAAGCCTAGTGGTTTCTTTGCTCCCTTCATTTGCTAGAATCCATACGAAATTGAAAAAACGGTACTGGGACATCATCAGGGTGCTTGCTCTGTCCAGGATTCAAGATCTCTGCCAACCTCTTAAAAAGACATAAAGAGGAGGCAATTTTTAATCTCCTTTCATGGTGTGGTTGCCAACATCACAGGCTAAAGCTGCATCTCCTCAGGAAGAGGGAGTTGAGTGTGTCCATAGCTGCTATTTCCGAATTGGCAGGCATGGTGGAGAGGCCTTTTGCTTGCCCTGATAAGGTCATTTGCATAACTCTACCCAAGTTGCTTTGCATATATTTTTCCTCTTCTTTTTCTTTCTCTCTCCACTCTACAAGTTCTCCATGTGTCAGAGAAGCACTAGGAAAACCTTATATTAGCTAATCCAAATACTCATTCTATTATACATGTACTGATTTATTTTTGTTTCTTGGAAAAAGCCAGTGTGCATTTTGGTAAACCTAATCTTAACATAATGTGAAACAAAGAAAATWGTGCTGTTACGGCAAAAAGAATCCTGCTTTCTCTGTATAGGTTCCTTTCAGATTCAGTCAAAATGGCTATGTGTTTTCTTTCTGGTTTTAAATGAAAGCTCCTAATTACTTTTGTTTAAATTAAACAATTGAAATTTGTTTAAACTAAAAGCAATTGTAAACAAAAGTATAAGTGAGATTCGTACTTCCATTGTCAAAGTTGAGATAAATGTAAAACTACAAAGCAACCCTCATAAATAGTGGAAAGGAAGATGAATACCAAAGTGCATCAATATAAGTCTTGTTTAAGTAACAAACAAGACACTGAGAGCTGCATGATTTAACCCATACTCCTGTGAGCAGTTCTAGCGATTTTAGTGGGGTGTCTCACTTGGATAACCGCCACCCAGGGAAACAAAGGGCTTAAAAAATCTGCCCTTCTCTTAGTTAAGCTCTTTCTTAAAAATACACATTTTTAACTTGGGGGGGGGTGTGTGTGTGTGTGGGTGTGTGGGGGTGTGTGTGTGTGTGTGACCTTAATTCCAAATATTTTTAGTCTGGAAAGGATCATGCCGAAATTTGAACACATTTTGAAGTTCTTCCTAATAACACAAACCCTTGCCTTATTCTTCATGGCAGCTTAAAAATATCTAATACCTTTAAACCAGTGAGCCTCATGACCTGTTTGTACAGAAAGAGAGAATACAGTTACCTCCCTACCTACAGCAGCTCATACAGTAAGGCCCTGGTCCATGTGAAGGGCCAGGAGACGCTCCCTAACTGAAATCAAATGATCTTCATCATTTAATTCAATAGGCCTGCATTATTACTCTGCATAATTGTAATGTCTCAGTTACAATCATAAACCAGGACCCCAGTGTGCTTGGCAATGCACAAACAGGAGAGAAATACTATTTTTGTCCAGACAGTTTCCTTGGATTGTAATCTCTACACAGAGCTATTAAGAGGATGTAGTTTATCGGTATTTCTCCCCAATCCCCAGCTCATGAAAGCTAAACAAAACAGAAATGATGGGGTAACACCATAGATTTTGCTATAGGAGGCAGCCCTTTGGTCTCCACAGGCAGTAATTGTGGGAAAAAGAAAAAACAAGCGTTCATGATACTCAGGAGAACAGTGAGACTCTAACAAAGTTTGTTTGAACATTCAAAATCAGACTCACTGAAAAAAAATAAAATGGAAGAAATTTGCAATATTTCAGGGTTGGTATTAATCCATTGTATTCAAGACGCAACCTCTTTTTCCTGCTTTGGTTTCTTAACGCTTACTGTAAGGTCTACTTTGAGTTTTGGGGTAAGACAGATTTTGGGGTGAGCAAAATTTTCCATAATTGTTACAAGAATCAGTTTGATAACCAGTTCTAAAAGCTCTTTTTTTCAACGCAGAATATTTTGGAATAAAGTAAAAATGTTACATTGTTGACCTCTTCTAAGAAGAATTTGTTTTAAAGACACTACTTTTACAGTACTAAAAATTAATGTCAAGAAAGTTTACTGACAGATAAGGTCTATTAATGACTTCACTTCTGAACTTCACTATTTATATTTACAAATTAAGAGTGAGAATTCTCAGTTTATTAATCTGCCAGTTGGGTAATTTTTTTGCAGCCTTGAGCTGTTTCACTTTACTTCACTGAAAATATTTAATAGCCAATCTGTAGTGAACTTGAATCTTCCCAATACTTTATTATGTTTACACAATGTATCACAGATTTCTTAGTGCATTATTAGCATTATAAATTATTAAAGTCAAATGACATTTTTTTGAATTAACAATGCAGTGCTTTGTCCTGCAATTATTCTCGCTACTGACTAAGGTTCACCTCCTTTCCTCTTTATCAGAAYTTAGTGAAGTTATCCATGCAGCCCCCAAAGCCCATACTTTGCAAGACCTACATGTGTTGATGCATATGCCAAGCTCATGTAATTGAAGGATCAAGGTACTCACAGGCAATGTTAATCCTGATATTTCCTCAACTTCAAAACCTTAGTAGCTATAAAGCAGAATAAATACATTGAGTGTAATTTTTTCCCTTGTTTTTAAAGTATCAGTAGTGGTGAAAAAAACCCTCAAAAATTCCATCATGGCATCATAATGAAACCTGCATGGGTCAGCAGCAGGAGAGTTGGCCCTTTTAGGTCCAACCTACACACCTTTGCCACTTTTTGCTAAAGGGAGCACTGACAGCAGCAGAAATATACTGTCATTTGTTACAGGAACCAACACTGTCAGGAGGGCGTGAGAAACCCTGCCATAACCCTGGCTCATTTTTCCAGCAAGTTGTGCAGCAGCAGGTGCATATGACAGCAGAGGAAAGGTAAGATTAGGAAATCCATCCTCCTAGCTCGACTTCACATCCCTCTCTCTTGAATTCTAACTGTGCCAGTGTGCAAGGCTGATTTCCCTCACCAGCTTCCTTGTTCCAGGCTCTTCCTTCTGCCTCACCCCAAGTTTGAGCTCTTCTCACTGTTGCCTGTCAACATTGTCTCCCATCCACACAGCCCAGYAGAGGGGTATTGGGGGTACAGGAGGGGCTACCTCTCTTTCTTCAAGTCTCTTCCAGGTCTTAGGGCACTGGACATTTTGAGAGTTCAAYACCGATGTATCGGTCTCTGTCCTGGAAAAGAACTTATCAGCCACAGTAGGTAAAATGTAGAAAAACTATCAAAACCAAGTTCTTAAACTGGGAAATGTCTGGAAACCTGAAAAACAAGTGGTTCAACCACTCACCCCAGAAAGCGAGCCTGTAATTTTTCCCAGATTCCTTCGATCTATGGTAGGTTACAAACACAGGGACTGCTGACCACATATAACCCTGAAGCGGTTTCTTTGCTTCTTTCTCATGAGACCTGAGATCCAGCAGCGCCTTGTTCCTGTCTGCCCCATGGCTGAGAAGCAGCACTTGCAATCTGGGGTTGCCTGTTAGCCAAGAAATTACAGGCAGCTGGCCAGTGTCACCAAGCCAATGACTGGACCAGCTGGCCACGCTGCACACATTTATGAGTCAAGTCCATAAATCAAACCACAACAGTCACTGATGGCTGAATGAAGGTTGTACTGAAATTATACCATATTGAAAACTAAAAGCTTAAAACACCTGCTTTTCCTAGTGTAGGGGGAGCGGACCTAAAGAAGTCCCTTCAGGACTTCATAGTTCAATTTAATTTGATCTTAACCTCAATTTTTAAAATAAAACACGTAGAAAAGCAATGAAACAAATGATGTGCCTTCACCAGATTCAAGAGGCTGAGTTCTGAGGAAAAACAGGACCATTAAGGTCAAAACGTCTGGAAGATTCTTCTCTTTTCCCTCTTTTGGCAAAATACTGCCAGAGGTTCCTGGGATAAATCAACATACAGAACAATTACATGCAAACAACAAATCCTGTTGTTTAGGCAATATTTAGGCAACAGATCACAAACAGAGATGAGTACTTTCTACAAGGAGGCTTAAGGAATGTTACCAGGAACCAGTAACTTTGTGTGATGAATTGTAAAAATCATCCAATGGTACAGATGAATTCAACAGACAGCATGGAATGCTGAAGTATGGCAGGGGCAGAGGGAAGAATTTGAAGAGTTGAAAGAGACACTGTAGAGAGCAGAAGAGCAGACAGTAGGTTGGTGAGAGCAAAATGGCACACTTCTGGGCTGACAGACTGACAACTCTCAAGTCCTACACCAAGTTTGACATCTCCAAGAGGAGATGTCAACGGGGCAGAAAGAAGCACTAGCATGACAGCATTATATATGAGGAATCTGAGGCACGGTGAGGCTAAAAGGCAAGAGCTGTTGGAGGATGTAGATCATTTTCAGGTATCTAACTGGCCTTAGTGTGCCCAAGGTCCCACCTAACTGCATAGGCAACACCATGACCATTGACACTGCATGTCTTTGAAGAGCTCTCTGGCRTCAGGGTGCTTTCCTCAAGCAAGTTTTGTACTGTCAGCCTTGGACTGACTGAACTACTATTGCACAGTTACAAGCCATGGTTCCAAGGAGCTCACCAAGCTCCAGTGTCGCCCAGCCCAAAACGACCAGACGTCTCTGAGTCTGGCACTTTGAGTGCCACTCATAGCAAGTTATTTGACAGCCAGACCATCCTTTTTGCACCAGTGTAAGAGAAAATCCCAGTAAGTGATACAAAGTGGTTCTCCAGAGACTGCCAGGGACAGCCATGTCCTCAGAAATTATAAAGCTGTGGGAYTCTCCCTCTTTAGGAAAGCAACTGGTTGGGCAACATTATCAAAAGGTGGTGTTCTCCCATGAGGCAATGGCTTTTTTCCTCAGCTGGTTGCGAGCTTCAGAGCCACACCTGGCACTCAGCTCACAACGGGACACTTAAGTACAGGCTTTCTTCAGAGCCTGAGAAATGCTGACCTAACTGACCCATGGGGAGTCCCCCATGACAAAAATTCATCCGTAGCTTCCAGAGAGCTGGGTTCAACCACCAAGTTACAGTGCCCAGCCTCAGTAAAAAGTTCAGCAGTCAACAGCAGCTGTGGGTTTTCCAGTGAGCAGTTCCCCTGTGCTATCACTCCAGATSACTCAAGACAGTGGTTGACTTCCTGCTGCCCAACCTCCCCCGGCAGAAAGCGCCAGGTGACAGTGCTTCCTCAGCTACTGTGGTTTGTGGGCTCCAGCGTCTGTTATCTGCCCCCTGCAGCCTCTCCTCTGACAGGAAGCTTCCCCAGAGTTTTCCATCACAGGAAATTTCCTGTGGGGAAGCACTTAGTAAGCAAACAAAGAGTTCCTTGGTACAAAAGAAGAGTGAACATGCACACAGCTGTGAAGAAAAAACCTAACAGTGAAGCAGCAGAGGCAAGGGCACCAGGTCACAGTCTAAACTCTATGAGGAGAACCATGTTACCTGAGAGGCTTAGAAATTCCAGGTGAGACCACTGTAGTCAAGTTTGGCCCACAAYGCTGAAGCTCAAATGTTACAGTCAGGTTCTGGTTGACTTCTCTGAAGAGAGTCAACAGCCTTAATGTCACTGAACACAGACCACAGCTCAGGCACCACTTCAGGGGCATTTTCTGTGCCACCTTCTCCAGCAACGTCAAACACTGGTACAGGTGGAGGGCACACAACTGTCCCCACAGATGAAGTTGGGACTGCAGTCTAGGATGAAGTGCCAAGTGTCCATATCAAGCTCACTTTACCATCACCTAATAATGGGTTTGACACACCCTGCCTCACAAATCCCCTCTTGTGTAGGATTTAACCATGCTCTGTACATACTGTTGTGAAAAATACATGTCTSCAGACTGGTCAATTTCCCTTTTGATAAAATCTGCATTCCTGGTGTCTTTTTCTTTCTGTCCTCTACTCTTTTTGCCCCTTGAACTACACTCATTCCCTCTTATTATCCAGTTGTCTCTTCCCTTCTTTTTTACTGTAGTATTTCATGTTAGCATCCTGTCCYTCTCCTCATTTTTTGTCTCCTCACTCCTCTTTCCAGAAGCAGTACGAAAGTGCACTTTCCAGTTTCCCTGCTTCCTTGCAAGTGTTGTTTCAGAGGGCTGGGGAAAGAGATGCACATCTACTATAAGCAAAAATAAAGATGACTCAAAAAGAAGGGTTTTCCATGCTGGAATTCAGGCAGGCAACACAACTTTCTGGCATCATGTAAATTTTATACAACATGTGGGAGACATGGCTTGCTTGATGATCTGAACTTGCCTGGGAAGTGCCTACTGGGAAGCCTCATGCAGGAACAGTACTGACATGGGAAAACCCTGCAGCAGAGTACAAGCTGACTAGCCTGTCATTTATGTCTCATAAAATGCCACAAGGTGCCAGGCTACAGTGGAGTACAAAGTGCAGGTACCAAGGACACATTTCACTGTCAGGCACAGGGGATCAAGCTTCAAGAGGTCTCCTTCTAGCAGCATCAAACTTTGAGATGCTCCCATGTACACTGAGTGAGACTATAAGGTGGGCAGGAAGCATGGCAGAATGAGCAGAGGTGACCTGAAATTCTGCACCATTCTTATTTTCTCCATGTTTGGTTTTGAGAGTAATCATCTGCAAACTGACTCTGATTTACCATTTGCTTATGCTGTGGATTTTTAAGTGTCTAGTTCAGGCTCTTCTCCTGAGCTGTATGACTGCAAAAGGCAGTGCCAACTATTTTYCACCCTCTTCTGGTTAATTGCAGCTGTGGTAAAGGGACTTCTGCCAACAGACCCACAATGCTCTGTTCCACAGGAAGTCCTAAGATCTCTTCCTGCACAGGAAATTTCCTGTGGTCCAACAGACATTCCTCTTGGCTTTTATCACTCACATACATTTGTTTTGGCAAATATCTGTTCTTAGGAACAAGAAGAAACGGATAGAGAAAAAGCAAACACTGCCACAAAGAAGAAAAAAAAAAAAAAGGTAGTTATGGTTAGAGTAACAAGCATGACCAAATTAGCCTGTGTCACATACATAAATATATGCTGCTGGAGTTGCCTTGGGAGGTTTTCTACTTTAGAACCTTAGACGTTATTCAGATATACAGAGATGCAATGTTTTTTAAGATTCCACACAAAAGTTTTCTTTGCCTTTTAAAAACATTTTACTGATGCATTTTCCTAGAAATGTGAAAGGCAGCATGAAAGGAATTCTGGATCTTTCCTCTCTTTGCAAACTTTGTGTAATTATGGCCCTAGTTCTGATCTTACCATATCATTATCAGCCAAGTTAACAGAAGGAAATGCTTAAAAAGAAATGCTTCGGTTATACTTCACCAGACAAACCCTCCTGTAAATCAAAGGCTCTCCAAATCCTAAATCATTCATCATAAACACAAGAAASTTATTATTTCAGAAAAGGAAGAGATTTCAGTTTCAATCTTGCAARTTCTTAAAGCTATGAACCCCAGGAGACATTGGGTAAGATTTTCAGATGCCCTTCCATGCTTCAAAATAAAGATAAGGGGCTAGGGGACTTCAAGAAGTTCTCAATAGAATAAGAGATCTAGATTGCATATACACCCTTGAAAAATGCAAAAGGCACCTATTTGTTACCTCCATTCACCTAAAAAACCCAAAGTTTAAGAGCAAAAGGTTCAGACTGGGCAATCTTTTTCACTACAAAGACAGTCWAGCCCTGGGACAGGTTGCCCAGAGAYGTTGTGCATCTCYATCTTTGGAGGCTTAAAAGACCCAAGGTGATAAAGCACCGAGAGACTTTGACCTCACAGCTGACCCTGCTTTCAGCAGGAGTTTGGAGGAGAGACCTCCTAAGGTCCCTTCTGACATGAATTATTCTGTGATCCTAAATCTCTCTGTAAATGCAGCTCACTACCATTTAAGTTCTAATTTGACACTACTGGAGAGGAGAGAGAGTTAGAGTTTACTATCCCAACTAAAAGACAGAATTTCTGGATGACAATKAGAACAAAGGGAATAGATGATATCCTGTAAACAAGATTTTCAAATAATTTAGTGAACGCTTATTATTCCAAACTGTTCTGAAACTCAGTTAACAACTACAGCCCCATTCAGTCCTCTTCTCCTTACATCAGCTCCTTCTGCTAGATTTATTTTATCCTGACAGCAGACTAAGGATAACAGTCAACAGCAGCCTGACGTTCCTTCCTATAGGCTCTTCCTGGGGTTCATCAGCCTGCACACAGCACAGGATCACAATAAATGAGGTTGGAAAGCATCTTGAGATGCCCCCAGTCCAATCCCTGATCAAAACAGGGACAACCACAGAAGATGTTCCAGTCCCTTAATAAACCTCATGGCCCTTCACTGGAGTTCCTCCTGYATGTCCATTTCTTACTTATACTGGGGAGACCAGGACTGGACAAAGTACTGCAGGTACAGACTCATGGGGCTGAGCAGAGGGGAAGAATCCCCTCTCTCTCYAACTGCTGGCAAGCCTCTGCCTAACGCATTCCAGGATTGGCATGTCTGGGAGACTAAGGCAGAAAAAATGAGTTTTGAGTATCTCCAAAGACASAGACTCCAGAATCTTTCTGGGAAGCCTGTTGCAGTGTTTAATTATCCTCCCACTAGAGAAGTCTTTCTTATGTGTAAATGCAATATCTATATTTCGGTTTGTGCCCATTGACTCTGTCTTCTTTACTCTCTTCCATCAAATATTTATACATACTGACAAGACACCTCCAAGGATTCTCTTCTTGAGGGTAAACAGCTGCAGCTCTCTCAGCCTCTCCTTTCACATTAGATGTTCCAGCCCCATAATAAACTTCATGGCCCTTCGCTGGACTTCCTCCTGTATGTCCAYTTCTTACTTATACTGGGGAGACCAGGASTGGACAAAGCCCTGCAGGTACAAACTCATGGGGCTGAGCAGGGGGGAAGAAYCCCTTCTCTCTACCTGCTGGCAAGCCTCTGCCTAACACATTCCAGGACTGGCATGTCTGGGAGACTAATGCAAAAAAAATGATATGTTTCTATGCCACCGACAGAAACATTATATCCTAATATCAAACATTAGATCAGGTCAATCAAGAGTTCAAACACACAGGTTCAGAGCCAATGCTTTTCCTTTAGTTTTTAAGGAAAACAGATCACTAAGAACAAGTCTGTTGGTTTTTTTCAGAGGCGATTTGCTTTAGAGCAGTTCTTTGCAAAAAAAAAAAAGAAAAAAAATCCCCAAGGCAAGGARGAGACTTCAGAGCTAACCTTGCTGCAAGACAAAGCCTCTTTAAGGAGTCAATATGCAGGTATCGGCACAGCACCCAGACTTCAGCTACCCTCCCACATCAGGATGATAGCTGGAGCTTGCTCTTCAAACACTCAGCCATTCAGGGYAGGAAGGAGAAGTGCCAGAGTTAAAACAGCAGATACTACAGAGGTTTTTCCTATTTCCAAGGAAGGCAGTGTGACAGAGAACTGTTCTACAATATAGATTAGGCCATGACACCCAGGACTGCCAGTTGGACAATTATAGTGACTTCAGTGCTTACTTTTCTCCTGAACATCTAATAATGCCACAAAAGCTTTCATGATCTATTTATYATACTTTGAGTATACAATTGCACCATTTCCTGGAATATTTTGCTCTCTAGACCAGATAATTTGTTATGTTGAAAGTGCCAATGTTACACCCTGTCCAGTAAAAGTCATTACCCTTACACACTTYGAAAATCTGCAGTGGGCACTGCACAATCCATAGAGAACTTGGAATTTTATACACAGATTGTTTGTACATATGCAAGTATCTGGGGTTAGTTTCCACTCGGGGTTCCAAGACTTTTAGGGRCATTTAGATGTGTATTGGGATTTTGTTTTCCCCATTACACCTCCCTAAAACTGTGCCTGGCTTCTCACTATTTCCATTCTTCTAGCTTTCAGACACTATTTCCTCATTGGCAGTCCCCCATCTTCTTCTCCCATTCTCAGACAGTGAGACATAAAAGCACTGAAGTTTAAACACATGCTTAAACACACCCATCTGCAAGTAAATACAAAGAAAGAGAAATCTAGTGCAACGTAGCACAGGGATGACTGTAGTTTCTGATGCAGGCATAGTACATAGTAAAAAGAACAAATACATCAGGTAGCCAGGATGGTGACTGGCTATTTGACCAAGATCCATCTTTTAAAATGTATGGCAGATAGCAACAAATTTCTGCAAACCACCAACAACAGACAAAGCAGATGCAGACACAAACACACACTGAAAGACCTCATGAATTCCATCAGCACACCCAGGTGTGAACTGAGAACATGGATGTATTAGGTGTATATACTGATCTCACAGACTAAAATGTGCTGGCTGACTCTGATACACCTGCTGTGGTCTAGATCATAACAAAATCCTTCTCATTTATCAGCTGTTGATAAATGCACATGTCAGACAATCAATAAGTGAGAAGAGTTATTGATATGGTGACCTCAGTGAGCATGTCGTTCCTGTTTCAGAAAAACAAAACTCCTGATGCTTAGAATGAAGTTCTAATGGTCAAAGCTTAATATTAACAATTGTAAGTATTTCTAAGAGCAGCCCCTGAACTAAAAGACAACAAAAACTGGGACATTATTAAGTGTGCTTAGAGCTGTGAGCAGCGTTCATGTTGCAAGAATATTTCTCCGAGTGGGGCCCAGTAAAACCTAGAGGATCACAGCCTGCAACCACCAAAATGTGCCTCCTAAGGAAACCACCAGGAAGCAGACCTGGTAGGAGGAAAATACTACAGCTTTTTCTTCTCTGCTCCTAACAGCGTTTTGCTGAGGACTGGCATGTGTTTCAGAGTGAAGGAGCAGGAGAGGACAGTGAGGTGAGATGGGACAGTTCCCAACCTATCCCTCACAGTGACAAACACGAGCCCTCACTAGCTGTAAGCCCTGGGTGAATAGCAGGGGGCTGCAGAAGCCCAGTACCATCAGATCTCCTTGCCCTACTCTTACTCCCTGACACCAATCCATGCACAGCAATACCTAAGCTCAGTGCAGTGGCCTTCCAACCCTACATGGGTTTAGAACAAACATCCACATCCTCTAGCCTCTCCTGGGCCTGGTTCTTCCAACTGAGTTACACTGATGGACATCACTTGGAAATCATTTCCTTGCTGCAACTGCAGCTATCTATTCTCTGCTTCCTAAAAGTTGTTACTCTCATCTCAACCAAAAAGTGGCCGTACATCGCATTAGTACAGGAGGTGTGCAGTTTCCCTCATAAGACATATAGGGTAAAAGCCAGAACCTTCAGTATCCAAACACAGAGGTCAGCTCTACAGTTAGAAACCATAATGCCCATCATTTATGTGACAGAAGCTTGGATGAAGTTGACCGTAAAGTGATAACCAGCATCAGGGATATGACCTCCTGAATTTTGGATGAGCTTCCTTTGAGAAGCTGCAGAGGACATCCCCAGTGCTGTCCGAGTGTGTGGTATCTACCCCTACATCCAGCTCAGAGGGACGTAACATTATTCACATGGTGTCATCAGCAAAATTCAGAACACTGAGATGGAATGTTCAATGGTAAACATGCTCTTGCACACACACATATGCACAGACCATTCATACAAGCACCAACCAACATTTTTATACTGCAATGAAACAAGGACCTCACCTAAATAAAGCAATGTAGCAATGGCTTTCCTGCAGTACACTTAAAAAGAAAAAAAAAAAGCGGATGCTGCACTGTAAAGCAAATCACTGACACGGAGTTTATTACCACTTGACTTCTTTTGATCCCCATTAGGCTTCTAAGTTTAGTGTCACTCTTCTGAGCGATACCCTTTCAGCTGCAGAGATAAGGTGGAACGCACACAGCAGGCACACAGCAGCAGGTGACTGAAACACCTTCTCAAGGGACCTTGTCCAGTTGTTATTCTTTCCTCGGGATGATCACAACTTCCATGACTTTCAGATTAAAAGTATTTCAGAAAGCAGGGAGAAGAAATAATGAACACTCGAGGTTTTCGTAAGTGAGATGATACAGCCTCACTTGTTTTCTCTTTCTCTTGCATGTATATAGAATTTACAGTTCAATACCAAGTTCCTATGAGAGGACAACGAACCACAGTCACTGTGTTCTGTGAGATTTAGGTTCAGGCAAAAGCTGAAGGAGGCTTGGCACATGTGAACATGTTTACAGGACTTCTCTCTGCCTCATACATCCTTTTAAAGCCGAAATCCAGGCCTTGGCAGGAAATAAGCTTCCGGAAAAATTGTTTCCTTGTCCTTTTTTTGCCCTGGCTGCTCTTACATTTGAGGAGTAGAGGCTTCACATACACATAAATCAGCCATTATTTAAATTTTAAAAAAAAGGAAAAAACATAACTAATTAAGTACTAGTATCAGGCTCTGTGAGGAATGTCTTTTCACTGCTCTGGAGAACACAGATGAGGATTACTGGATTCTGCATCTTGCACTATTGATGACATCTCTGCATCAGCACTCACCTGAAGCCCATGTGGGCTAGCCAGGCTGGCTGCAATTCAGATGCAGCAACACAAGACTCCATTTGACTGGGGCCCTGCGCATGTTAGCTTAGTAAAGCTGACTTGGGGAAGCCTCCAGGAGCGCTGTGAGCAAGCACTTCAAAAGGCTATTTGCCTGTACTCCCGGCCACAGTTTTATGAGCACTTTAGGCTGGTTGAAAGTGGCACTGTCACAATAAATAAGTCCTACCTACTTCCATCTCGTGTTCCAGTTTTCATACAGCTCCCCTGAAACTTGCTAGTGTTCAAGTAGCTGTACAAACATTCTGTTCAAGGAAATGACCATGGTAAAAGAATCAAAACCCAACTATTTTCTCCCAACACTAGTTTTAACCCAGAGGAATTTCTCAGTCTGACTATTTGAACAGCAGAAAAATAAATTCTGCCAGCAGCCAGCACACAGGTGAGAGTCGCAGCCAGAGCAGCAGAAACGCAGGACTGGCATTTTCAGCAGGGGCACTACATGACCCTTGTTTACTGTATTGGTGAAACTGGAGACCCCATTTTCTCTTCTCCAAAATGGACAACAGTAATAACATTAATACCACCTTCCTCCGGGGAACTCTAAAGGTTTTGAAAGACCCTCAGCAAATATAGTATTTGAGGATCTTGGTGTCAAAGCTTCATCATAATATACACTCGTATTTATCAGCAGCCAAGCCAAGGACTACATTAGCAAACAATCCCCAGTGACTGCTACTTTGGTCAATGGCACAGAATATTACCAAGGCTTTAATATTGTCTCTATGCCACATACAGACAATTAGCATGTTGTCAAGGTCTTCCACTCCTTAAGCCTGTGAAAATATGTCCAACAAATTGCCTTCAGCACACTGAACAATTTATTCACAAAAGAGACTTAATCTCTTAATGGTTATTTGCTGAAGAGCGTCTTGCTGTGTTGAAGAGATGATGGTTGATGGTTGGAATCCTTGTACATGTTTTGTTATTATTGTTTTACTGATAATTAAAGTACTAACTGTGAAGGAAATGCTGGGGGGTGAAGTGACTAACAAAATGCTGAGTTCTCTAATTTTTTTAATTGTTCAGCTGACAAGCGGATTTTTCTTGGCTTCCCTCCCCCTTCTCATGCTGTACCATCCAGTTAAGTTTTCTCTATCACTTTCCATGACACTTCTGTCTCAGTAGGRAAGTCAGTGCCTGGGAAAGCATGAAGCAACCATCAACAAAGTCACTACCATGCAGACTAGAGAAGAGCCAGTTTACACGACCTTGCCTCAGCCATAGGATAACCCTGACACACAGAGGTCATCCTGAGCTTGGAGAACCTGTTTTGCTCTCTGATTCCTCCAGGCCTGGCAGATACACCTGAGCTCACAGATACACCTACAGTTGGTGTGTAATGACACTTGGTTTAATGATATGTGGGATGAATGTGCATGGACACTTCTTCACGAGGACACGTCAGATACCATCCATTCATTTAACAGAAATCACTGAATCACCACCAAGTGTTTATTTACAATCACTGCTAGAATGATTTAGACTAAAACCAAATCTATTTGTGTACCCTTGAGCCAGCTTGTTCTCCCTTTTCACTGGGCCCTTTCCCCCATTCTTCCCCTTAGACTGATCTGTGACCAAAACAAAAATTGATTTTTACTGGGCCTGTAATGTACGCTAGATGGCTTTCATACTTGTGGGTTCTGGAGAAGTGAAGATGGCGTGGTGCTGTGCAAAGAAAGCCTATACCAATAAGAAAGACAGAATAAAAAAAGTTAAAAAACCCCAAAACACAACAGACAGGAGATCTAAGACATAACGAACCCCATCTTTGAAACACTTGAATTCTCGTGTGTTTGAAGATATGGGAGGAAAGAGGAGAAAGTTGTTGAAGCAGCTTCATGGATTGCAACCAGACCTTATGTAGCTGAAGTTGTTCAGTGTCCCTGTCTGCAGCTGCATGAGAGGCTGAGAGTCAGAGGACATGGATCACCTCACTGGAACAGTTTCTCCAGTGCAGCCTGAGATTCCCTCATCTATCTTCTTTATTATCTTTGTTTCAGTACCTTGTTTCTCTCACAAGCATGGAATATGATAAAGCAGAACCTGGTCCAGGACAGCCACAGCCATGGGAATAATAAGACTTAGACTGAACTTCCTAATTTCCTTTAACCTTAAGAACACCAGAGAGCCTCATGTGAAAGAACTGACCGGAAATACTGGCTCCGAACCAACCCCAGCAGCACTGTTTCTTTGTTCTAAGACTCTTGAAGATACCTGAACTATGAGCAGCTTATGTCCCCCATTTGAAATTGCTTACTTAAGCTGGAAGTTTTTCTGTATTACTGGACTAATTTCTGTTGAGTCTCACTTAAAATAATCAGACACTCAACTAGCAACAACTTCATGTCTTTCCTAATTCAGCCCTCTATAATTGCTGACACCTCTGTGGCACTGCCAAAGAGCACATTTTTTCAAAGACAGCTACTGTTTTTTATTAGCCATCTCTTTATACTTACAGGTTAGTATTCATCTTTATATTTACCTGAAAAGTAAATAGTTGGAAGTCTGTGATTGACAGAAACCACCCAGGTCAGTAAACCACCGCTAATGTGAAGTACTTCCCTTTTGTTACGTACGCGTAACATGTGCCAAGGCCTTTAAAACAAGACAAAGATAAATACCAGTACTGGTCTCAAATACTGAAGCTTAATTCTCTTTTCCTTTTATATAAGTTTTGCACTGGTGCAGATCTGTTCAATTGCTGTTCTTCTGAAATGACATCAGGAAGATCAAAACCCCCTTTATGTCAAACACAGTCAAATCAGCGCCTCTTAAAATGAATTAAGATTACACTGCCTTTCATACTAGGGAAAATGCTGTGGAAAATAAAAAATCTGCATTTGTTTGCATGTGCTTCAAGAGAAATATGCAACAAAATCCCACAGAGGAAACAATGTCAGAGCTACTCTTTCTGAAGTTCCCAGCATGTGCATTCACCGCTGGAAGTGAAAAAGCAAGCCAACTAGCCTTGCTTACAGTAGTAGCACCAGAACCTCTCCCAAAATGCAGCCTCGTCTGTCAGTGTTCCCAGACTCTTGTGACTAGGTTGGGGATAGACCATGGAACAGAATTAAGGTGTCAACAACACATTCAAAGTCTTGATAACTACAAATGAGAAAACGTCCCTGGCTCATGTTTTGTTCACTTTCTGCTCTTCCAAGTTACTGCTGTATGCTACAGACTTTCCACCCATCCACTGCTGCCTTTGCGAATAGAGATGTGGTGAGATAAGGCATTCTGGGGCTCTGGCTTCTCTCAGCATTGCTCAGGGCAAAGGCACATTGCTGCATTCAGTTATCCTTTCTCAAATGGTCTTCCACTCTAAAGGCAGGCCTGTTAGATAAACTTCTATCGGTCAATGTCTTCTGACCCACATTCCCTATTCTTCCATCCTCTTCAGACAGAATTATTGCTAATACACTGGAATAATGGAAAGAAGCACCTTTCATCGGCGGATTTAGACATATTTTCTAAGAATTAATGTGTTTATCCTTGCAAAGGACCTTCTTCTAGGTAGGAAAAGTAAGGAGAATCATGCAATAAATTGTCACAGCCAGTAAAGGATTGCAGAAGGCTTGATAACCTGTAGACCATTAAATACAGCAAATGGGACAGTTTTTGCCAATAATGCAAGCCTTGGGCAAACTCATGTAAGTGAAGAATGACACATAAACTCTCTGTTTGACAGTCAGATAAAGAAACCACATCCGTCATTCTGCTGATGAGTCTCATCAGTTGATAATCACCCAATAAAATGCAAGAGTATATTGATTCATTTATATTCATTGACTAAGCCTTCAGAAAAATCAACTACTTCTGCTGGAATAATGTGTTTTGCAAGCATTTGCAAGTCACATGATGCCAAATATGCCAGTTTTCTGTCCCAATGCAGGTAGCTTGTGTCTGGATCCCTGTTTTTCTTTTTCCACAGAGTAGACTGAAGGTCTCTTGTGCACCCTCCACTCTTCAATTCACAGAAAGCACCTCTGTAATTCCCTAACTCCTCACGTAATCCTTTTGCTCATATCGACTCTCTCTCTCATCTCATTCTGAACTCTAATCCCTTCCACAAATATACACACCTTCAGTCTGCATGGGATGAGGGTTCTTGTGGCATGTGATAACCACACAAGAGTCAATAAACCTCAGGTTTTGCACAGATCTCGGGCACCCTCATAAATCTGGACTTGGAAAACTTCACCAAGAACTCCAGGTTTGTGTGAGCAGCACACAAGGCTTTAAGGCCACCAGGTTTAGAAGAGACCTTAAGTGGATCTGTAGGAGACCAGAGGAATGCTTGACTGGCTCAAAACTGGGTAAGTTAAAGTTTGCTGAGTTGAAGTTCACGAAGTGCCTTACTCTGTCTGGATGTTTCAAAATTCACTAAGTAGCTTATTCTACGTGAATGTTCTGAAGTCTGTAAGCAAAACTTGTTCTTGAACCTCCTGAGAACCTGGCTGTTTCTCCCACGCACAGCCCTGGGTAAATCCAATACCTTCCCCTAAAACCATCGAGCAGGCTGGGGCACTACAGGATCCCCCTTCAGAAAGCATCCCCAAACTGAATCCTCTCTACAGGAATCCTGTTTAAAATAGTACCAGCTCCATCTGTTCCTTAGACTGCTTCAGCCATTAATCCTGCTGGATGATTCTTGTAGAATCCCACTCCTCCAACAGCTACACACCCTACACATCCCAGATCAATCTGTTCACGGCCATTACTGGTTTTGTTTTCCACTCATGCAAAGGCAGAGGACAGTACTGAGTTTTTACTTACCTTAATCATTTAATTATCTTAATTACAGTAAGACTCATCCCTACAATAGCCAAGCACCTTTGTAATAATGGAAGCTATAGTACTGAAAGACAAAAAAGGTATTTTGCCCTTACAGGCATAACAGGGCCTGATGTGAATTTACAGAGTGGAAACACCAGCAAAACAATACAGCCTAGTAATTCATTTATGGGAGCGTACCTAGGATGTAGCCTGGTGGGCTTGATGTTCATTAATGCTAGGTAAGAATATAAGGTTATTTGATTTAAGTACAGCACACTGCTTGAAAACTGAAATGTAGATCATTTCCAGGCTGGTGCCTGCATTGCATCTTTCACAGAAATATTTGTGGTGGAGTTGGAAATTCTTATCATATCCCAGAGCTGCTGTCACAGGCCATACAAAATCCTATGGAAATACAAAGGAAAACCTTTAATGCACTAGGAAGCACTTTAGACTCTCACTGCTTTAACACCTCTAGCAGCATCGTGAGTATCTTCTCTTAGTGCTACTTCTTTGACTGAATGGTAAATCTCAGGCAGCAGCCTTCCAAACAACCACTGTGGTCTGGCACAGCACAGACACTTAGCCAGGTACTATTCATACCCTTTTGTGTGTTAAGTCAATGAACAGGGAAGAAGAAAGGTGTATTTATTCTCTCTGTTCCAACAGCTACAGAGTGCACAGCCGCTCAATTCTAACGCATCAGCGCTCATGTTTATTTAATAACTCAGATTGTTTCTTGAAATTGTGCAATTCAGCCCATGGAAATTTCCTTGTTTGCATAATTCTGTCATGTTAATGTTGTTGGGGTTAAACTCTAAACAAAATGTTGCAGGATGACAATTTTAAAACTAAAAAATCTCTTATAGTAGAGGAAGGAGGGGGGCAGATTTTTATGCTTTTGTGTTTTGTTTTGGGTTTTTTTAGGGTTTTTTTTTTGAAGTTGACTTCCAGTAAGGCTTGGAGGTCATTTTGAGTTGAACAAATTGCAGTCACAAGTCATGCTCTTCTGAGCATAAGCAACACAATTCCCAGAGTCTTAGACATAACAGCTAAAATGGTATTTAGAAGTTCTGGCTCATCTGCTCCCAGATTTCCTGGACACTAGTTTAACACATGCTAGAAAAACCTGAATTAGTAGCAATGAAATACAGAAGTTCTGTTCTACAGCTTTTCTCTTTCCTGACCAGAATTTCTCATACATGCACAAAACTCCATCCTTAACCCCTGGGCAGAGCTCTCTGCAGGCTGCTGCTCACCAGCAGATAAAGCATCATCCTGATTTTCATGGGAAACCAGACTCATCTACTGTCATGATTGTCGTGCCTCCTTTGCGCTTCTCTTCTTCCTCTCTGCATTTTAGCTTGTGACATTAAGCTGCACAGCCTCATTAATGGCAAATAACAGCAAGCAGGCTTTGATTTTACTTGTTTTGTTATCTCAGAACAGTTTAATGTTTTCCAACCAGGGCCATGAATCTGTAGCTGCTAATGATGTAAACAGGCCCACTGATGGTGGGTTAAAAAAGAAAGAACAAGGAAATGTCAATGACCTCTGCTTTTAAAATACTCTTTCCTTTTCAAACAGTTAATAGAAAAGAGCTACTTCTAAGTGGCGATTTTCATTAGTCAGGGGTACGTCACCAACGGCCTCTTCCAGGAAATGTGTAATCAGGGCACTCCCTCAACTCATACTGGATTTTAAAATAATAACAGTTATTTCATATTACTAACTTCCTTAGAAAGGAAATTTCCCTAAGAAAAATATCACTTGGTGCCTCTTCATTTTTCACACATATAAGCAATTTTAGTGCCAGTGTTAAGAGAGAGATCATATCGCTTCACCTGCTTCAGAAGATCTAACTGTCTATCCTCAAAAACACTTAAACCAGATAGTTATGGTCACATTAGTCTAGCTAGGCAGAGCTGAATCTCTGACATGTGTAAAAGAGTCAAGGGAAATGCAAGTGATTATCGTTTCGAGACTGCTGAACTGAGAAGACATTCTAAGACACTCTGTGAAAAGGAAAAATATTTTCCTTTTCAAATTCTGGTTTGTGGATTTCAGAGAGTCTTTCAAATAATTTCCAAGGTGGCTTTGAAAGATAATCGAAAAAGTAAACCTACTGTCAATACTCCAAGTAAATCTACTGTCAATACTCCTTGCTTAGCTAGAGTCTGCTTGCAACTTGCCCTGGAAAAAATTAAACAATTGGAAAAAAAGATGCAAATTACTAAAGACTACGAAGAGTTTGACTTTGCCTATCTTATCTGTACCTTGTGCTGAATTTTAATTCAGGTCTTCGCTACCACATTATCCATGATTTAGTAAAGTGAGTTACGTGGGGAGTTGCATGTTTTTTCACCCTTTCCCTTCAAGTAACTTTGTTCAAATACTAAGAGACAAATTTCCTCAAGAAAATTTTTACATCTTTCAGCAGTTAAGAAGTTAAACATTTTCCTATACAGTCAGGCAGAGTGATTGAAAATCCCTAAACAGGGATTGTGCAAGAGAGGAAACTTGTGTCTCTGATTTTCTCTTTCAACTTCAGTGTTCTCCATGCCAATCCACTTTCTCATGGGAAGCAAATGTAGCTGGTGTAGAACCGCCTCTGTTACCATGCTGAAATGCTGTCACAGAGACTGCTTGGGCAACACACCAACCAGCATTGCTGCACACCTAATTCTCCCTCCCTCCCTCCCTCCCTCCAGATCCTCAGGAGATGAGCCTATCTCAACTCCCAGGGCTGCCTGGAAAGCTTTATTTTATTCTTAATTTAATAACTCTCTCAACACAAACATATAGATATTTAGAGGAAGTAAAACACAGTTGGAGTGTTTACATTTCTTTCCTGTTAACATTTCTTGCTGCAATAGATACGCGATTGTTAATTATACTGAGGTGAAAAAGGAAGCGTATCAAATGATCAGGACAAAATCCAGCTGGATAAAATACCAGTTACTGTCCTGACAACCTGCAAGTCAGAATAGTAAAAGAATCCGAAGAACAGCTACCTTGAAATGATCCTTGGCTTACATATTCCTTCCCCAACTTTTCCAACATCAAACTTGCTGAGCTGTCACAAACATTGCACGTTTCATGCTGCACTGTAGGAGAAGCAAACAGTTTAACAAGAAAAATGCTTGCAAATATTTGGCATAAGCAGCCCACAAGCAGAGATTTAGAGTGGTCTGACTCAGTGTAATTCGGAAGATGGAAACTTAGCTTGATCAAAGAAAAACAGAGGCTGAATGTCAGCCTCCTATGGGCAAGACATCAACTGTTTCACAAGGGACGTCACAGAAATTCCACCAAAGCGGACAAACATATGACAAAACAAACTCTTCTGGAGTAGAGACATGAACTATAGCCCTGTTTTCTCATTTCAAGCAGAAATACACACTACATGGAGGGACAGAGCTCAAGATAAGGCCCTAGCACGTTACCTGCAAGAGTAAGGGTAGTAAGATGCATCCCATCTCAACTCTTCAGTTTTTCCTTTGTCCTCCAAAACCTTGCATTGTAGGAACTATTCCTATGACAGGAGTAATTGCCTACAATTTGCTTAAACTCCATCATGGCTAGTTTTCAGCCGATTAGAGAAATCCCTATTGACCCACTATTTCCAGAAGTGAAATACAAGATTTCCACCTTCTGCCAAACCAGCAAGAATGCCTACTTGGAAACTCTGGGCTTTCCACATGGAAGTAGGAACAATACCCTAGAGACCAGTTGTGCAGTTGTGATTTTCATGTCCCTTTTCTACCTCATTTCCTTCCAGCACTCTTTTGATACCATGCCAAGAACAAGCAGTGTGTGCGTTAAAAGCAATAAAAAACCAGCACAAATTAAGTGTCCTCCCACCCACATTTTACTGGAACTCACTATCATGAAGCTGAACAGTGAGCTTGGAATGGCACCTGATTAACAATGCAAACCTTTATTACACACAAAACCTTGGTGAAACTGTCCTGTTTTACAAGCACTTCATCATCGTGCTCCCACTCAGATTTCCTCCTGGAGTCGCTGTAGCTGCCACCATCACAAGATGTTACCTGGATTTTATTTCTGAGTAGATTAGAAGCAACTTTGTGTGGCTTTTGCTCAAAATAGAAAGGTGACAGAACTGAGTCCCATGTTTTTTGGTGGAAAGATGAGATAACGGGAGCTCACAGTTTGGAAAAAAGGGGTGACAACCTCCACAGCTAGTTGAGGCTGTGACAAGCACACAAAGAGAGAAGTGCACATCACCCCAGCTTAAGAAGTAAGCAAGCAATATAGAAAATGCAATGATGTTTTGTTAGGTGGAGATTAGCTGAACAAAATATATTAGCAAGGACAAAAAGAGGAGCAACTTAGGCAAACGGTATGTGGTACGTTGATTTTAATCATTCATTTAATGCTATCGAGAGGTGATGACAGCACAAAAGTTATGAGCCCAGTGTTTATCTACTTCAGGGTCCTTTGTTTCTGACTTCTGAGGCATGTGAACCACCTTTCCTAGTTTTGCTTTATACAGGCCAGAAACTTGCTTTAAAAAATACAAATAGAACCTCAAATTCTTTCACTGGCACGGAACTTCATCATAGTCATTTTTAAGAAAAGCTTCCCAAAACTACAGCACTTATTATAAAATCATGCAGTGTTCTGCCAGTGATTTCAGTGTTTCAAAACTCCAAAGAAACTCACTAAGCAATGGAGAGGGATAAGGCCTTCTTGGCAGAACAAGGCACATAACGCACACCAATTATGGGGAGTCCTGCAAAGAATTAAAATAGCTTTAATTGCCAGCCAAACAGGAGGCAGGGAATAAAGGAACTCTCTCAAGGGAGAAAAGAAAACGCTGATGCCACACTTGTATCAGTGCACTTCAGATCACTTTGTGGAACTAGGTATTGTGAGCAGAATCACCCATCAAGACAATATAGTTGAGACAAAGGTAACATGAAACTCTTGCTTGTTTGCTCCCTCAACCCCCGTGCCATCAGAAATTATATCCTCCATCTGCAGATACATGTTCAGCAACYCAAGCAGTCTGATCAAAGCTCTTCACCCAGCCCACCTGAGCTCCCAGCCATGGGTGTCCCTTAGGGCACAGAGACCCATTAGCACTCGCCTTCCCTTTTCAACAGATTTTGGTGGGGCAGAGCAGGGAAATAGTATGAGCTGGTTTGTGCCGATTGAAAACAGCTTGAGCTGTCTGGCGATGCCCTCCCTCCATTGTGTCTTGACTGGGATGGAGCAAAGGTCTTTTTTTCCTCTTATTTAACAGGAAACAGTTATCTGCAACACTTCCTCCCAGATATTTTCATAACCGCACCAACGCATTCCTTATAGGCACTTAAACTCTGTGGATATCCCTAATTTCTCCTTGCCACAACCACATCAGCAGCCATGGCACCCAGTTTTCAGGGCAGCCCCGCGCCCTTTCTGTGACTTCCACCCACGGCACTCACCATGCCAGCCAGCACAGCAGGGCTTAAATCAGAGCTGACTGCTCCATGGAGGAAGTAGTACATTTAGCAAACAATCCCCGACCTCATGCTCCTTTGCCTGTTCGTTAGAGGGGCCTTCAAAAGAGAGATGACAGTGAAGCAAATAGCAGGGGAGGGGGAAAGGGGAAGGAAAGTGAGACCTACAGGGAGGAAGGCTGGGGGGAAGGATATGGTCTACTATGGAGAATCCTGTCAGGATGCAATTTATTTTCATTCTGCGCAGGAGTATAATGCTGCACCGCCTGAGCTCTCTCAATAGCTGTTTTGAAGCGAACCAGGCTGGTATGTCTTTAATTTATCATTTCATTATGAAACGGTTTCCCTTCCAAGAAGCCTTCAAGTCAGGAAGCTCTGTCTGCCCACACAGGAAATTCCTTTGCAGCAACTTCCCCAAAAAGGAAATTTCCCTCAGAAGTGAGCCCAGCTCATGCCTTTGAGCAGAGCTGTTTGAAGAGGCTCTGGCATGCGAGCCCTGCRAACACCCCTGCCTTCTCACAGCAGCCGGCACTGGGATCTGCGGCTCTGCCCTCACCCCGGACACCCCACTGCACCCAGCTCTCCTCCAGCTCCCCTCTCCCAGAGGCAGCCAGGAGCCTTCAGAGGGGACAAGACACTGAATTTTTACTAGAAAAAAATATCTTGAGAGAGGCACAGCACGCACAGAGCTGAGAAAGAGCAGAGGAAGAGGAGGGGGAGCTGTAGAAAAGCTTCAGGAACTATTCCAATCTCCTACTTGGAAATCAGAGGGAAAATTCTGCACCCCATCTTAGATCTCTTCCCATGGCATGTTGGAGACCGCACTCTGTCCCTTACACATACCATGGGTTTTATTTAACGAACTCGAAAACAAAGGAGAAGGGAGGGGAGAATATACAGCAGGAAGGGGGAGAACCACATTTACAAATGAATCTCACAGACATCTTGTGAATCATTAAGTGGGAGAGAGCCAAGAACATCCAGGCCAGAGTGAATAACAACATACGGTATTGTATGAAGCACCTTAGGAAAGGGGACACAGATCAGAAGCACTACCAGACTTCCAGTTAGTTTCTAATTTATCATTTCAAATCACAAATAATACTGAATAACTTTTTAAAACAACTACACCCAGAAACCCAAACTGTTGTTTGGGGCAAGAGAGGAAGCAGAACTGAAATTTGTGTGACACGTTACATGAGACAGGGCCATAGAAGGGGCACAGGTCGAACTGGAGCTTGGACTAAACAACAGCAGAAAAATGAAAGCGATCCTTTGAGGGTGTACGGGAGAAACAAATGCCAGGGATACCAGAATCGCATAAGGGCATGACTACAATGCTCTGAAGGCTTGTGCTCTATGGGATAGAGTCTCTCCACATTTTCCCCGTTTCAACTTCAACATTTGTTTTTCAAGCACTAGGAGTAAACCTGGTCCCTAAAGCCAAAGCTCTAGGAGGTGGCTGCTTGCCCTTCTCTCCCATTCCCTCCCTAACCAGATAGCTTTGCCCTGTTCCCTCGCCAGCTAATTTACATGACTTTTTTTTTTTTCTCTGTTGCTGCCCTTGGCATTACATTCAGAGATTCAGTCAGCTGTTGTGTAAAGAGACTTTTGTCAGAATTGCTTAAAGGCAAATCCCCCCACTTAACTTTTTTCCTGTGGCCTCTAACTGATGAGTTAGTTATCACCTAAAAGAGCCCTCTGGCGTAGCATATGCGTACTGAATATATATCTGCTTGGATGGCATCCACACTACTGTCAAATCACTGGAGATGGTTATGAGATGGGGAGAAATATAAAAATTGCCATAGCAGAAAAGATCCCCAACCCATCCAGCCAAACAGCAGTGGATGTATAAGCAAAAAGTATAGGAATAAGGAAACACGAAGCAATCTCTGCTGTAATATATATTGCTTATCTCAGCCTCTGGTACTCTGTGGTTTAAGGACGTCATGAGCTGTGGCTGCAGTCAGGCCACTGTTTCCATATTGACCACATAGCATGTACCTCTCTCCACAGGTTTATCTGGTTCCCTTTAGAGATCCATTTACACTTTCAGCCCTGCAAACATCTTCCTGCAACGATTTCTTTCATGTAGTGATGCATCCTCATTCTTTTTTCTTTTAGACATGTTGTGCAATGATTTATCTTGGATCTCTGGATTTGCTGTTCTGAAAGGAATTGTGAATAATCATTTCCTGATCACCTTCTCCATACCAAGCATGATTTCATAGCCACATGATAGCTTTCTCCCTGCCAACCCATTCACTTACAAAACCACCTTTTCCTCAAAATGCAGAGTCCTATTTCCCCCTCTAGTTTCCTAGGAATGGGAGGACTGGGGAAGTAGTCTGTTCTAGCTAGGTTTCCTAGCACACTAAAAATGACCATGTGGATGAGACCACCACACCCTGAGTGTGACTGAGTTTGAACAAACACAAGGCATTAAGACACCTCCCCAGGCATTCATGAGCTTGAACAAGCCTGTGTCAGAACTTCAATTTCCTAACAATTTTGGTGCAGAATTGTGAAATCAATGCACAGTTCCTATACAAATTTGAGACCAGTGACTGATTTTTGACAAATATCTTTGCTTAACTCTACAGTCAAGGGACATTTACAGGTCTTCCTCTAAAACCACATGAAAAAGCCATGAGCTACTCACATCAATAATTGTTTTCTGCTGAACAACCACAATATCCTTCTAAATGAGATTTCCTTGTACTGTGATCCCATATGAATGGGATGGTATCTCTCAGGAAAAATTGAGAAAATTATTAAAATAAGAATAATTTACTTTTATCCCAATTCTGAATGACACTGGGAGCAGTTAATTTGGTAGATGACTGTAACTTCAAGTCGTAATGACATGCTGGACATTTTATTCACATAGACAATGTCCCTGCTCTTCCAGTTGTCAGGATCTACTGAAGTGCAACTGTTCTGATGCTCAAATTTTTTAAAGCATATGTGTAATTTATAGCTGGTCAAGACACATGTTTTGTACCACAAATGATACTTTTACAGCCCTTATGCTGTTGACGTTATATCGACTTATAAAACTGTACAGTGAAAATGCTTCAGAGTGGGGCCAAGTCAGTTCAGGATAAAATTATCAGTGTGAGCTACCTTTATTCACAATAGGTTATAATATGCTGATTATTTCAGTTTCCAAACCGGTGCCAAGGTTTGTGGATTAGACTTCACATTAGCACTCTTCAGGAAGTAGCTCACGGAGTACACTCAGTAAGAAAGCATTAAAAACAGCTGATTAAGCCTCATCTACAATTTTAAGCCAACGTAGAGATTTCAAGCATATATAGTACTGCTGATTCTGTACACTTGATCCAGAAGAAACAGACTGAAAGACCAGTTCAAACCTGGGCTTCCAGACTCAAACACAGTCTAACCCTCTTGTGCCTGCTTGTTGCTGCAGAGACATGGGGAGGACAGTATTGTGAGCCTGCTTAGCAGCTCCTGTGACAAAACGGCACCTTCCACTGTCTTCTGCATCCATTTCTTTTTTTCATCATAGGCAGTAATTTTACAACTTTGCCTAAAAGAAATGGTTGTAACACATTTTAAGTGTTAATTGCTGCAAAAGAAAAAGTTACAGTCTCTCTGCATAAAACCTAAGTAGCAAGCCTCCTTTCCACAGGATCTAAATACGTACACTTACACAGAGATACGTGTCAGATTAAAAAAAAAAATTTAACTTCTCAGCTTTGAAAAACATTTTGATTGTTAACTCTTGTCTGAATTCCAATAGGTTTTTGTGCACACTACATTCTCACCGCAAATGATGGAGCATCAGAAAGGCCATGCGTGAGAAGCTGTGTTCTCAGGGTTATTCTGCGCTAGCTAGATTATCCCAGAACTCTCACAAGAAAATCATAATTATGGAGAACTCACTATAACACTGCAGATCCAACCAATTTCAAAGACATCTGGATTTACTTCTGGGTGTTCTGTGGAACCGAATCAGCGCCAAACTTTCTGAGATTCAGCCATTGCTATTGCACACACTGATAATGGTGTGGCAGGAGGCCAGCAGCAAATACTGACTCCTTTAACAGCCCAATTGCTTCAGGTCTGCCCATCACAAACACAGCTCATCTCACTATCACTGCTAGCTCTGCTGTCACTCAGTTCCTCTGCTTGTTTATTCTGCATGATTTTAAAACTGGGAGGGGTGTAAAAATTGGAGATCTATAAACATTGTAGCTCTTACAGTCATTAAGTGCTATCCCCTTGTTCCTACTTTGTTGAGCTCCAAGGCTTCAAATCCTGTACCTAACCTTCTACTGTATGTGACCCATTCACCACTACTCCGCCATGCACTACATCCCTGAGAACATAAAGCGGAAGTAGAGAATGACTCCTATGAGTTGGTTATGCTCACTTTCAACACGCGAAAAACCACCAAGCAAGCTGTAGAGCAGCGATGAGACAAGTCTCATGCATTTAATAACAATATTTGTCACCACTGCCTATTAGTATTTAAAGAGTAGTAAAAAAAACCCAAACCTCTAATAAAAAGATCAAGGTGCCTCGAACAATTACACACCCAGCAAGGCAGTAATGACTACCCAGAGTAATGAAGCTAAAAGCCYAGAGGTAGTAAGACTACTAAGGAAGTTTCCAGGGAAGCGAGATACAAAGAAGTATAACACAGAAAAAAAAAAAAGGGAACAAAGAAGTATTTGTGTACAGAGGGTTTTTTCTGACAAAACGCCTTCACTGAATCATGGAGAGGAAGCGAAAGCCAGCAAAGAAGTTAAAAATTGAAGGAGACAGATTGCTTGGAAGAAATCAGAACAAAAGAGAGACTAGGAACGAGGAACTTACACACATAAAGGGAGATTTCCCCCACTAGGAAATACACTAGGACCCACTCAAGTGGCAGAACTGAAATGAGTAACTGGTTTGCGGACCAGGAGGGACCGGGACTACTTCCTTCTGCACGACCGAGAAGAAGGAAGTAGAAAGGGAGAAATTCTCCGTATTGCATAAACCAAAGAGGCACAGTCATTCTTTCAACTCTCTTCCCCCAAACATTGGCCAAATAAGTAGAAGCACAACACAAACCTACAAATTTACTCACACATTCTAGATAAAACTGTGGGAGTTGCTGGAGACAGTGAGAACTCCTGTTCATTTCAGCAGGTCCAGAACGTCACTTTTCACACTTATTGAGCTGGCTCAACAAACTGTTTAGCCCCAACGTTTTCATCCAGGACTCATGCAATTTTACTCATGAGGGTCAAGCCCTGCTTATGCTTTCTGAACCCTTCTCCTTTACCAACACTTTTGTTGCTGGTGCCCAGGGTGGCCAAACTGCACTCTGGAGTCTCTACAGAGGGAGGGTATAAATATCACAGAATCTCTCTGCTGGCTTGAGTTGATGGAAATGTTCTTTAAAGCTCCGCATCAAAGCATTCACTTTATAAGCTGCAAGCCTTGGTTCTTGTGCCAGCAGCGAGTTCTCCCCATAATTAATTAATGCCGTATTAATTGTGCATGTTCCACAGGCCTGTTGAGGAGGTGTGGCAAGGCCTGCACACACAGATCAACCTTTCTGGTGCAGCCAAGAGAGGAGCACAGGAGAGGAGAGGTAAAACCCCTTCGGGTGCCTACAAAGGAGACCTGTGTACCGGCAATGTGCTCAGGGGCTATGGAGGGCACGTGCTGAGCCCTGCCGTGTCATTCCAGCAAACAAGGAGTGAGAACGGCAAGGAGGATCTTCCACCAGCTGCACCCTTGTGCAATCTGTTGGGCTCCAGGCCAGCCGGGAGCACCATCAGCGGCCAAGAGGAGAGGCCCACGGCAGCTGAGTGCCCTCACGGGCAGGATTTGGCCACAAGTCACAAGATCCTGTGAAATCGCTGGAAGGAGAAAGGGGGAGGAGGAGCAGGAGGAAAAGGGGGATTATTCCACCTCCTCTCTGCTGCACTGGGCCTCAACTCTCTGCTGGCTGCTGGCACTGAGGAAGTGACACCGTCACCTTCCAGGGGCTTTGGCCATGTTTCAACCAGTGCTGTACATCCAGCCCAGCGTGGCCCCAGGAAAACCACGGAGTGCTCATGAAAGGAACAAGTGGGAAAAGAGGATGACCCAGGCACCGACACCCCCTGTGATGACGCCCATCCCCAGTTGTGCCTCAGGATTTTGCTGGAGACCCCTGTCCCTCACAGCCACGCAGGACATGCCAGCCTGCACAGACCCTTCCCTGCTGCAGGACAGAAACCAGGGACTAACTAAGGTCTAAGTGCTGCTCAAGATGATTTACAAAGCACTCATCCTCTATAAAACTATAAAGGCAGTGGACATGTATATACTTCCAGTTGTAATCAGAATGACTGCTGCAGCCGGCTTGAAATCTAACCTGCAAAGTCATTTTCACATCAGCTCTTTCACCAAATTTATTCATCTCTATAAATTTTTGTGAGGGTAAACAATTATTTGTTTTTCTGAAGGTACTGTGTGTTTSGCATTTGCTTTTAAAAGAATAAAGAAAAGCAGGACTGGCAAGGGAAAATTTTAGCAAGAGTCCAAAGTGAAAGGCATGAAATTAAAAATACATGAAATAGAACTGTAAAAAGGGGGAAGATAACACAGAAAATTCAGAAAGTTTATAAACTAACCATACAGAATTGTCTCAGCAAGTTACTTTTAGAAAAAAGGAATTTATGTCTAACCATGCATTTGCCACAGCACATCCACAGCAATGTGAAAAAAATGAAGTTGAAGATCATGCTACTTATTCTGAGGTGACAAAGCACCTTAACAAATTATATATAAAGAAGCCCTGAAATATAGGCACATAGCAAAAGCATTAAGAATTCTGTGTAAAGCAGGTAATACTTTCCTTTCATGAGAAAGGCAAAATGCAATTTACGTTTACCATATAAAAAGATGGGTTTTTTTCTTTTACAGTGTGGTGAGAAGGATAAGCAGAAATAAACAGACATCTGAACTTTAAAAAATTAAATGTACAGATGCAGTTTAAAATCTTATCTGCAAAGCAAATGGGTGCCAAACTCAAGACTTTTATCCAACACTGTCCATTTCTTTCAGTAGTTTGAAAGAAAAGTTAAACAGATCTCCCTACATTTTTAAAAAATAAAAAGGTAGCTATTTATAGCTGCATTTATTGGAGCTGTTTCCTTATCAGGAAGTATGTAGCTGGGAATTACTATCTGCCTGCATCGGAAATTCTTTCAGGGATACAAAAACCCAAAAAGGAAATTTCCCTTCAAAAATATTCTGTGGTTTTTTTGCTGCTGGTGAGTTTAAAATAAAATGTCAGTACTCTGACCAGCTCACAGCCCCTTTGGGATGTTTGTTCTGCAAACAAGAAGCTTTAAGATACCTGAGGGAAACATAAAAAAAATGCTCCTACAGAACTTGAAGAGGGAGAATGCTGAGAACATATTAATAAGAAAATAACCCTTTTTAGAAGGATGCTGAGATAGTGCAAATTCATTACCAGTGTTATAGTATCTATCTCTGAAATAAGTGTGTTTCCACACACTTACTGTGTGGAGAGTTGCCAGACCCTCCCGACTGAACTTTCGTGGCTCAATTCACATGTTCCCCCTCCCCCCCACTGTATGAGTGGTGCATAGTCCAAAAGCCAGTGAAACTACYCCTCTTCCTTAGAGAGGCGAGTACATGATGGAAAAAGCCCATATGGGAGCATCACACCATCCTGCACCTCACAGCAGCAGGACAGGGCAGGGGCCATGAGTAGAATATTGCTTGCCTGCAGGAGAAGTCTAGTTTCTTACAGCCCGTGGGATMCAGTGCTACAAGCAACTCTGGACTTGGATAGTGAATCTTCAGGCACAAGGATCCCCCTAGTAAGCTCTCAGACAGGTAAACTTCCACTGTCTCCAAAGCAACCCCCATAACAGAGAATTTTGCCACAGAGTCCCTTACCCCTCCTCTCCACTGACTGCAGAACACCCCATACTATGCCTGTGGACACTAAAGGCAGGAAGAAAATGTTGGTTAATCATTGGAGACATTAATTTAATTTTTACTTGTCATGATAGAATTTAACACTTTCATTTTCTGGTCTGTATAATTGCCATAGAGCTACCTGACCACGCTGCCAGTGCAGAACAGACACTTCTTTTCAGTGGGATACAAAGCATAGGGAGATCAAAACCAGACAGGCAGATGGAGTAAATAAAGCAGAGTGCTCCGGGCTATTCCCAGGGTATGACTTCTATGCGTAAAAACTCATAAGGAAAGATTTGGAGCTAAGCAAGTTTCTTAAAGCTTTGACTCTCAAAAGCCAATCAGTGGTGATTGTTTATTAACTCGCAACATCACCAACCAAATGCTTATTAAATACATAACTAACTCATAACTTCTTGAACAAGGATCACTGCTACATTAACAGCACCACACTAGTCCTGCACAGAACAGTTTACATGAGAAGTGAGCACATTCAAATACATCCATCTCACAAAAGATAGTGCACAAGCATTCCACAACGATGGAATGGCTGATGCATAAGTGCTTCACCCTCCCAAGCACCTCTGGAGAATGATCTTGGAAAGAGGCTCTTGGCTGAGGTGTTGGCTGGGCCTCCAAATCTGGACGGAATCATTTTACCAAAAATGTCTTCAACAAACTCACGAATCATTTAGTCCCTTTTGCTCCAGCAGTAAAATGGGGAGTTCTAAAAATGGCATAAAACCCCATTTCATGGATATTTTGCCAAGCTGTATTTGTTAAGCACCAGAAGGAGTGCCAGCATAGGAGGGGGAAGACATAAAAAGTACTGCAGAAGTAAATCCAGCTTCTTATAAAGGGCATCAAATAATTGTTTTCTTTCTGTGTATATATACATTCAAACTACATCACATTAATTCCTGGGACCTTGAAACTGCAGCAGGTTTCTCCTCAGACACTATATCCTCTCTCACTGTTGGACAGAGCTGTTCTCTCCCAAAAGTCAGCAGCTTAGCTCTGTTAAAAGATCATGCTGCGTTATTTCTGCAGGGTTTTCTACCACACTCGTGTTTTGTTGCAAAGCTCTCACCACACAATGGTCTCTTATTGTGGAGTTGTTAGTCATGGCTTACACGCAGTTTCTCTTCTGTATTTTCTTTAGTTGTAGGGCTGTTTATGAATGCTGCATTCTTTGCATTCATTTTATTTCTTACAAAAATAATATAAAAATAAGAACATGGAAGCATTTATAACATAATGCAAATGAAAAATTAAACAGACACATTTGGGATGGAAAGAGAAAAGCAAGCTAATTTTAGGTTCACTGATTTTGACAGCATCCCTTTAAGACAAAGCTAAAAATGCTTCAAACCCAGCAATACCATAAATGTCCTGCTGCTTTTGCTTCTTATTCCTCTCCACACTTTCCAGGGGAATTCCACAAGGGATCAAGCTTGATTCCCATATTAAAGCGACATGGCTTCCTTTCCCCTCCAAATAGAGGTGAGTGTGTGTTTTGGAGAATTAAAACCCTAAAGCAAAGCTTTCCAGAAGGACAGAAGACTGGCTTAGCACCACTGGGACTCCCACGCTGCCAGCTCTCCAGATCCTGAAGCACAGGTCTCTTGACCTCCCACGTCAGAACTGCTTTGCAAGTTCCCACTGAGGCAGGAAGGATCTTATCCCTCCACACGCTTCCACTAGGGACTGTCAGTGCAGGAAACTGCTGTTAATTCTAGGCAACAACCGGGCACATTGAGAAAAAAAACCCCACTTGACTCTAAAATAATCTCTCAAGAAGCAGAAACCAGCTCACGGCAAGTCATCTCCCTTTACAAGTTTTTTTCCCACTTAACCTGGATGCTTTTGCCATGGTCACCAGGCAGCAGTAAGGAGTTAACAGATTTAGGGTTCAACTCACCAGGTGTTTACATCAAAGGTGACAACTGAAGTRGCCCTGTGTCATGCCAGTGCAAACCCAGTGACAAGTGGGTTAGTTTTCTACAGGTGATGAACAAAGATCATGCCAGAAAATCGCAGAGCAGGATCTTCATGATCCAAAGGCCAAGTTTCGCCAGCTGGATCAGTAATGAGGTTTCACTCTTCCCAGAGCACCACAGATAAAATAGAAGCATCTATACTGTGCCCAGCCATGGTACAAGAGTGACTCTGACACTGGGCTTTGCACCCATCCAAGTTCCCTGCTGAATTGACCCTCTCTGCGTAGCTGACAATACAAACGCGCAAGAATAGGCCATGGCAGAAGACAAAGATGCAACATCAAGATTAAATACTGCAGTGAGGTGTTAGCAAGTAGTGCCACTGTCCAGGCTTAATAACTTTTTTCTTTTTTGTAGTGGGTGGGTGTTGGTTAGTAAAGGACTAGCTACACAGAAAGAGAATGACACGTAAGGTGAAAAGCAGATTAGGAGGAAAGGCAAGTGTATAAAGGACAGTAAAAGGGAAGCTCGAGGCTTAAGTGGCCATAACGTCAGAGAAGAGCAAAGAGGGGTCTAGGAGAAGCCAATCATTTGAGAAAGAGGCCAGTCCAGGTCCCACTGAAATCAGTGGGAATTTAAGCGCTCATTTCAGAGGGACCAAAATTAGTCTTAGTCACTAATTTGACATTCTGGCCACCTCTCACAGTCTCTTTGTCATATGAAGCTTTTATTTTATTTTCCCTGTATGTGCGTCAGTCAGTTTTGTTCCACAAAGATCCTTCCAAAGCAAATATTTTTATTGCTTGCTGCTCTAAATGTGGCTTAGGGTAAAGGGCTTTTTTTCCCATCTCACTACATACTTTCAGTTCAGTGCATTAAATATTCTAGTAACTAAACAACAATATGCTTAATGCTTCAAAGTGGCTTTCCAGCTGCTAGCCAAAACTGTAGAATAATTAACAGGTGCCAAAGGATTAATAAAAGGAGCGGCATAATTAATAGACACTATACAGAAAAAAATGAATCCTTGGCAATCCTGAGTGGTGGTGTTTCCTTCTCCTTCTTTTAATTGTTTCCTGCATTCCTTTAATTAAAAAAAAAAAAAAGAAAACTAGTGCCCTTAAAACACAAATGATACATATAAGTAACAATGTGTGATCAGAAGAAAGAAACTGGCAATAAACTGCCTTCAGGTCTAATAAATGCCTTAAAGAAACCGCCCAACTGAGAGCTCAACTACCTGTCCTACCCTACTACTACCAATACAGAACCACTGGACTAGTTCCCACCAAATCAAAGCATCAAATAATACAAATAGCCATGCAGAAAGGTTCCTATGAAATACTCACTAGAAACCTAAAGCCTTTAATATAATCATTGCAGAAAACAAAACAAATTTCCTTTCTGTCCTTAATGCGGGAAGTAGAACAGACAGTAATGACAAGGGCACAGCGATACCGAAATAAAAAATGTGATCTTACTAGCTGTATGTGACCAGGTCTGTATACTGTGAAGTTCATCCAAATCAGCTGTGGCCTGGAATCACACACTGAAAAACCAAAGGCCAGAACCCAGGCCTACACCGGAAATAAAAACCACTTGAACAATTTTACAAATAGGTCTTTTGCTTTCCCTACCACCAGAACCGTGCAAAAGTGAGTGAAGTCAAGACAACACTGCAGTCCCAAAGTTAAAGTTCTCCCCTATGAGGTGAGGCATGTACTGGGACATCTCAACTGTATCACTGCACTCTGAGCATCAGTGCAGACTGATGGTAGTTCAGAAAAAAAGGCAGTAGCGAGAAAAATTAGTTGTTGCCAAGAAGAATTGCTTTGTGTGTATAGAAAAGCATGTGCAGTGTGTCTTACTATGACAATGGGCTGCAGGCATATAAAGGATGCCAACACTAAGGAGAGAAGAGTAGTTAGTTTAGATGAAGAAATGAAGTCATTTTCATGTTTGTATGAATATAAAACTCTGTGAAATCTTTGCCCATGAGATCCCTTTCCCTAAACAAACACGCACATGTTCCCAAGGGAAGATGCCCTTCAGAGATAAAAATCAAACTGTACAAATCAACATAAGCGTGGCAAGGGGGAATGATGTTGCACAGGATCAGAGCATGCAACAAGTCCCTCCTCAGCACCGACATTTCTTCTGCATCTCTTGTTGAAGAAGCTTTATGCTGAACGAGATGAAGAAAACCGTGAAGCCTCTAGCACATATTTACAGTTGCTGTTATAGAAGGCAAGCCACCTTATTTTAATCTTGTGTATTACAAGAAAGGAAAAAGCTATTTTTTCTTTGATTCAGAGCATATTAATAGACAGATGGAAGGGTTCTCATACCCATCTCTTAAAYGCTGTATCTTCTATCCGGTTCCAAAAACTTTTTACTACAAGGTATAGGCCACAGCATAAATTAAGTAACTAATGACATTTTACCACATGAGACAAAGAGATGGGCTTTAATAAAAATAAAATTAAAAAAAATACAAACCCCCACCAAAAAAMCCCACTAATTTTCTCTCTGTGGCAAAACGGAGTACTTCCTCAGAGATAAGGGGTATGCACAGAGGACTTCCACCTATCTCTGTAGTCTTCATTATCACAGTATCTGGGCAGTTTCTGTACTAATTTTCAAAACATTTAAGARCCTTTGCACTCATGGGTTTTTTTTTTCATTTTACAGTGAAGGAACTAAAACAAGGTGCCCAAGGTCCCAGAAGGCACCAAGGGCAGAACCTTGTGTGAGAGCTGAACCTGCTCCTTTTAAATCCTCAGTAAAAATCTCCATTTTCCAAACACTCCTTCTATCTGACATTAGTGTAGTCTAGTGGAGATCATATATGCTGCAAAGCTACCATGGCAGACACATCAGGGACAAAGAGCAACTGTTTTCTGACTACATTCTTTAAATTTAGGAAAGTATTTTCCCCAGCTCCCCACTGATAGTTTGTTTCCATTGCCCCCAATACTCTCTTCCTAGTGGATGTTAGCCAAACAAGTATGTTTAAAAGCATGAGTCAAAAATCCCTTACAGAGAAGTGCAGCATCAGAGAAAAGCATGTTTGATGAAAAAATGATTCTTACTATCCCAGAGATTTAAAGTTAAGACTGATTACACTACACTCCTATAATACAGGCTGGCTGGCAGGAAAGCAGCTACTCAAAACAACAAAGGCTGTGTGAGAAGAGGAAAGTGCCTTCATATCACCCTCAGAAAAAGGTGTYTGTCTATAGAATTTTAGCTATGTTGACCAAAGAGAAGGAACCTTGTAGCAAAGAGGGATCTGCATTCCACCCTTCCAGACTTTGCACTTCTCCATTTTCCAGTCTCTGGATCAAATCAGATCAGCATACCTGAGGCCCATTTTCTCACCAAACAGTGAGAAATAATTTATTGCACCAAAGTGAATTGCTCTACTAATTGTCCTGATAGTATTGCTGTTGGTACTATCAGGGTGCTCTGGAACATTAGAAACAGTGAAATTTCTAATAGGAAGGCATAAAATACTGTCTGAATCCACGGAGTGTCCTTCATGTTCCATGTGAAACGTTTGTCTGTAAGTGTCTCTTTGCTTGGGCCAACTGCTTTTTTCAGCTGCACCTACAGCACAGCTACATGAAGATGTATGGGTTGGGACTGAACCCTGCCTTTATTTTGGTGAATGCCACCAGAAAGTCATGGAAACAGAAGGAGTGGAGGCCTGACAGCCTATTGGCTCTGTGTATGAGTGGAGCCATACACACATCTCCCTGTTGCACTGGAATGAGTGAGGGCTGAAAGAAGTTATTATGCTTCATCTGATCAACAAAAGCAACAGAAGGCTGGAACCAAACAAAATCTCAGACCTAGAAAACTCTCGGACTTTGCAGATCTAAACCCAACCTCCACACACAGTACCGCAGCCCGAACTAGAAATCAGCTACTTTGCCTGACTTCTGAGGCAGTTTGGATTTAAGATCAAAGCTGTGCCTCAGACACATATCTAAAAATAAACAAACAAAAAATAAATGAGAGGAGTCCATGAAGGAACTGAAAAATTCTGTATTAACACCTCTTAAAACCTCACGACATGAAATCCAAAAGGTGCTGAGTTATTCCTATACATGGTATTAGCAAAACTACTCCTGGAATACCATCTTCAGCTCTGTTGTCCTCACTTAAAGAAGGATGTCTGAAGTGAGAAACAGTTCACAGAGATGATATAAACAGAATCTGAAACCTGGAAGCTTGACAGGAAGATTGATAGCCTTAAGAACCTCTCTTCCTATCCAGTTTAGCCAAGAAAAGGTTAAGAAGTGACTATCTAAAAGCACCTATATCGAGTAGTCTTTCGATAATATTTAGCAGGAAAGGCRATAATGAGATCTAATAGTTGGAAACTGAAGCTTGACTAATTCAAACTATAAATAGGGCACTTAAAAAAAAGCAAATAAGGAGGATAATTAAGCATTAAAAGAACATCTAGAGAGAAACCTTATATCCTCCTCATCACTTAAGTCTTTTACTTGAAGAGCAAAAATCTTTCTGCACATGTAGCTCAGTTACTGGACCCGAACCCAACAGTTACTGCATGAAGTTCTGCAAAAAAAGTTATACCAGCGATCATTTTACAAATTCAGAATGGTTGCTTCTGGCCTAGCTACGAATCCACGTACTTTAAAAACAGTGGGTTTAACAGTGTTTGGGTCTGCCGGTTGACAACAGTATTTTGTGTCAATATTGACTGCATACTGAGCTACAAAGTACTACACTGCCACAGACTACAATTAGTAAGGCTATGTAAATGTGTTCCCTGTTGTTTATGACYGCAGACACTAACTTTATGGAAGGCTGTTTCACAGATATTTCATGATTAATCATCTGTGCTTCTACATTGCAACAAGTCAGACTGGTGTGGAAATACTAAAGGGAAAGAAGCCTTGCAAGTTTAAAAATGTGCCAACCAAAAGAATAGAAAAACCAAAACAAAAGTCAAGGTGAAAGGTTGGACCACACCGAAAAATACTGGGAAAAAAAGTCTTCACTGAGAGGAAGCCTTATAAATTCTACACTATCCAACACACTGGCTAGCTGATGGGAAGGAAGCAGGTACAACATGTATCATCACTTTCAGCATCAAGAGTCTCTGCCTTCCTGCCTTGTGCATCTGCCAGACACAGTGGGGAGGGCAATAAGTAACGGGAAAGCCAGCAGTGATTCCGGCTCTGAAGAGGACAGACAGTGGCTCCCACTGCAGAAGTAAATAGTACAACTACTGCAATGAGGAAAAACACCAAAAGATCTGGGGATGAATAGCACCAGTGGGGAAAAGAACTGCTGGAGAAAAACTGCTTCTGTGTTGATTTTTTTTGTGCATATTTTGGGCAAAGCACAGAAATGCCCTGTAAGTTTGGCAGCAAGTCCTCCCCAGGCTAAGAAACAGCTGAGCAGCCAAAYGCATGTGCACGCCAGGCCTGGGAGCCCACGGATGCTCAAGCAGTAACCAGACACAGTCAGAAATGCTGCAGCACCAGCTCCCATTCATCAAGAAGCACAGAGAAGGTACAACCTGGGCTATGCAGGACAWGCGGGACACAGCACGGGAGCGAGTGATCGCAGGGCAGAGCAACTCAGTGGCCAGCAAGAGAGTGAGCATGGGACATAGAAATACTTGAAACACAGTTTGCATCCAGAAAAGGAGTGTGCCTAGAAGACAGCTGAGGACAGGAATGAGAATGTCTTGTGATAAACACAGACGTTCCCGCCTTCCCCCCGAAATCCCAAATGCATTTGTCAGATGGCAAAGCACAAAGTTTTGTTTGCTCCCGGCCCTCTTTCTCGTTGTTGCTCAAATACCCCAGGAATGTAACACCTGACAAAAGTTTACTTGAAACAGCTTTATTTCTATCAGAACTGCTTCCTCTCCAAAAAGGAAAATTCCACTCTTCTTGTCCCCATCCTATCTAATTCAACTCTCACTGGCCAACAGTCCTYGGCCTTTCCTATTTCTCAAACATTAAATCGTCTCAGCAAGGAAGTACCTGGCTCTCACCTTGCCCCCAGCTCCAGTTTTTGTTCTAATGTCAGTGATATGTCCTTCCTCCTTTACGGCATCCTTTTGTACTCAGTTAAGCTCATTCTTCCTCCTTTCCCACTGCCTCTGTCAGCACTCATGGTCTTCACTACAGAGCTTGGGCACTACAGGTATTTGAGACCCCCCCAGAACCTGAAAAATACCCACAGCACAAATGCATTCCACTTGGCACAGCTGGTGAAACTCTGACCTTGTGTCACAGCACGTAACTGAGCAATTCCTATAAAGTGGAAGGAAACACAGCACTTCCCGTTGAAATAAACCCTCCATATTTGTGCCTGCCATGAGAAACAGGCCAAGTGCTTGACAAGGAGTGCAGGGGAGAGGAGGGGAGATTCAACATACTGTATTTAAGAGTAATTTCCTTTAGTTAAAAACAGTAGCTACAAAAATCAAACCAGCTAGAGCTTTTAAAAAAAAAAACCAAACCAAAATAGTATAAAGGCAGGGACTTCCCTGCTCTATTCCATAAAAACAGAAATAACTCCTCACCCCGCCCCACCCCCTCAGTCCAAGACCTTAAGCAGCCTGGTGCTGACACTCACGCAGGTGTGCTGGCAGTCTCATCGTGTCTTCCTCCATCCTGATTGCTTGAGGCACTGGGACATGTAGTGGTGACGAAGAAGTGTAATTTGGTACCGGGCTCGATGGAGGTGTATACGAAATTCTTTCCTGCTGTTAAAAGAAAGTGGGGGGGGGGAGGGAGAGAAAGAAAGAGGACAATGTGAACTTTGGAACAGAGGTGTGAAACCACGGCAGAGGAGGGGGAAGTGGGTGGAAGGAAGGAAGTGTGTGTGTGTGGTGATGTGAGCAGCACTAGCGATGCGCCGGCTGCCCAGGGAGCCACAGAGCACACACAGCACACTTGTGGCCAGCACTGCACAGTGCTGCAGGKGGGGCAAGCAGCTTTTACAGCAGAGGGTTTAATTTTTGAAAGGTCCATGGAGCTTCCAAGTGTCTCCTCAAAAATTTGCCAAGAGAGGAAGGGGGAAGTGACACGCAAGTGGGGAAATGCTGAGGTTTTTATGTCAGTGAAAATCTGACAGCAACTCCATGACACATGCATGAGTATCACTGAAGTGCCAAAACCACTTAATCTTACACTAATAAATCAGTCATGATCTGAACAAGCTAAGTGTTTAACACTATACTCCTTCCCAGCATTTTAAAGACATTAATCAATACCTTTTGTCTTTGCTGTACAAAAACACATCACTAAAGACTACTCTATTTACCATTAAGTAATGTAGTACTTCTGCTTTTGCTAAACGAGTTACTATTACCTGCTTTGAATTAGTTTAACTTGCAACCAAATAAGTAAGTCAGCATATAGAAAGCAGCTATGCAAGGACAGTCAAATAAAGGGCAATTTGTGAATGTTGTATTAGTTTCATAATTGTCACAGTTAGGTTTTTACTTACACCTGCCAAAAAACCTATGACTGAAACTTCATGTGGTCTGACAGGAAAATTCTTCCATATTCTAAGCGTGTACTCCAATCACAGCACAAACTACACCCTGTGTAAATAAACATAGCCAAAATTCTACAGGAACATTTAAAAAAATTATCATGTTTCCTAGAAGACAATGCATGTTATTCTCCAAAACCACGCTACTGACGTGTAACAATGGCAGTGCCAACAGTATAGATTCACAACCCTGCACATACCGAAGCAGAAGGAGCTACCTTAATTTCTGAGCATTTGCAGGACAGTATGAGTGCAGCTCCTCACCCTGACCTTGATCTTTGGCAAACGGAAAAGAAAAATTTGATGCTGGACCAAGAGAAGGTAATTGGTTCCATGACAAACCACAACATTATCACAGCCATGAGACAGGGGAATAGACTGAGGCTGACAGAGGCACCTGCAGAATATAACGTTAGAACCCTCACCACCAAAGGGAAGGAGAGGTTTGTAAAAGAACTCTTCAGGCAGCTTAGGAGACATGTCCAAAAATAAATGCAACATGGAACACCTAAAGTCTTGCATCTTTCAGCCGCCACTTCAAAGTAAGCCCATTCTTTTGCAAGGTGCTTCTTACTGCTGAGGAGCTAAGGCAGAACCAGAAGTTTAGCCCCAACATCAGGATTCCCACCACTATAASCTACAGCCATATGGCAGAGAAGGCTGACAGCACGTGGAGAATAAACTAGTGTAACTATTCCGGGTTTAAACAGAGTGAGAAGACAGGTCTGTTTCACTCCATCATCACTATGTTATTTCTGCAAGTACGGTCCCTGTGGCCTTCAGCTCAGTACTTTTTAACCAGAAATTGTTCAATCTTATGTTCCTGTCTCCCACAAACTCAATTTTTTCCTATTCATCACTGTCCAGGCACCAGCAATCCATTAGCTTTTATGAATCCAGGTTTTCACCATTAACAAAGAGGGATGTTCATTGTGACATGATGAAAGACACACCTGGGGAGCTACAAGGCATTCTTCTGTTTTCAACTTATGCAACTCCTTCCCTGACCCAAAACAGCTGACTCTGTGCTTCCCGTTCCAGAGATGCAGCTTGCCGTGCCCATTTGCACCTCTCACCCTAGTGCACAGCACCCACAGAGTGCAGGGAGACACCAGGCACTTCCCAGCATTTCCTGCTGCAATCCACCGTGAGGATAATCGAACCACACTGCAGCTGCTCACTTCGTTTATGGAGATATTTATAAAAAGAGGAACACTTCTGAAACACAGCCACAGAGATGCCTGCCTCTGCAAACAAGCACTAGAGGATAGCTGGGAGATCTGAAGACCTTTTCGTCCCTCCTGAAGAATGCAGGATACAGTCCAAGCTCAGGTCACATTTCATGCTCACAGAAATACTGAATCACCACTGCAAAGACTAAGTGGCTTCAAAGGGCCTTCTTACTGGCCAAGAGTGGATGGAATATGAAATCCAGAACCTGTGCACTTTCCTCAACACCCAGGAGGTGCTGTATCAAACTAAGACATTATGCTTCCAGAACGTGCTGCCTTTACTGATCAATCTCCTAAAGGCATACCATAACTTGATTTGTACCATGACAGCTTCATTGAGATTTACTGTTATAAACAAACGGATTTGATTTATTGTTTCCTAGTATTCATAAGAACAGGACAGCCAAAACCAAACAAGATACGAAAATGCAATTACTTTTCCCACACACCTTGGATGCCCACAGTACTGTGTGAACTAGTATTTGCAGAAGGTATTTTACAAGGCACAAAGGGGAGTTAGCTATCAGACTCCTATTAGTGCCTTTGAAATGCCCTCTCTTGCTAATCCTGCATTTTTCTGTCAGCACCTTTAGCCCAAATATCAAAGCAATTTACAGACATTAGGTAAGTCTTTTTCTTTTTATTAGACACACGGACAACCTGAGTTACAGCAGGAGCAAAGCTCAAATGAGCTAAGTAATTTCAGAGTTAAGCTGTCTTGAAAAAGGACAGCATGTGCCTCTCAAGGGCATTTAACAATTGCCTGCTGGGAGAGCTGCCCTTGTAACTGTCCTGGACAGACTTCCAAAAGGTGTGGAATGGTAATGGCACAGGGAGGTCAAGACACTGGACTTGTGGAAAAGATGAGCCTCATCCCTACTGCAGCACGGGGCAGTAATGTGGCTGGCAGCAAAACTGCAAACACCAGTCTCATTCTGCAACCTGCCCCAGCTCTGTGCTCAGCCTGCACAGACACCTCAACGCACAAGGTCACGCGTGTTCCTCCAGGCTTTCTGAGGCTTTTTAGAGTCACGTTTCCAGGAGGTACCTGTTGTGGTTACACCACTGACAATAGATTGCATTAAATCTTCACAACTCCAGAACTGCCAAGTGCTTCTCTCTATGGGATTCACMAAAAAAAACATAGCTGGTGTCTCATGCTTCTAAGGTTATGCAATCAGATACTCTGCCACTAGGAATTTTTCTGGAAGAGTTTCCTAACTAGTCAGTTTAATATTTCCCTTTGTATTAAGGCCAAGAATTGTAGGGTTATTCAAGCCACAGCTTGGGAGGAAGGATAGGTAGTGCTGGTAGAACCTGCATGAACCTCGCCGTACTTGAGCAAACAGCCTTGCTGCAGCTTAATCTACTRGTAAAATAAACTAAACACACATTTGGTGTCATCCTTTGAGATTTTTGGTGGTGAGTGCTAGGAAAGAGCTTGGTACTACCACAATCCATATTCGCCACCTGCCAGGGGACTCTATAAACATCTAAACCTACAAGTGACCAAATGCTCATACCCAAACAACTACCAGCTACAAAMTTTCAAAATAGCCACTCCCTAGTGTTTTGCCAGTAGCCACAAAGGGGTGGATAAAACAGCTCGCATATTGCTTCCTGTCATCATTTCTGATAGGTTTCTTCAGCTCTCAGGGAGTCAGGAGAGTTTCACCAAGAAATTTCATCTTACCTACAGTAATTGAAGAGATGTATTAAGCCAACTTTCATGGAAGYCCTCCTTGGGGTTTATTCTAGCGGCTAGTGCTCCAAGAGTGCCACCTGGACAACCAGCCAGGTCTGCTGAGAGTGGGGCATGCTTCCACCTGTCTGATCGAGCAGAAAGGCTGAAACGCATGGTTAAGAATCAAGAGAATCTATGGGTTTGTTCTCTGTGTACTAGAAAAGTATAAAATACTAAATCCAGCTGCTGAAAATGCTACAGATCAAACCTTCCTGTCTAAATCAGGATGGTAATTCAAAAGCTATATTAACCATTACTATGTAGTAGGAGTGTATGTAACAGCTGAGTAGACTCCCAAAGCCATCAAAGCACACACTGATTTCAGTCCGAAGAATTGGGATAGATCCTTTATTGACAAAATCTACCTGAACAGATTTTTTTTCTGTCATGAACTTAAATAATTCATACTGCTAAAATAAAAATAATAATTAAAAAAAATTCAAAATAGCAAAATTTAATTTTAAAAGAAGTCTAACAGTTGAGAATGAGGGAGGCTGCAAATAAAAATAGCTTCGGGCTTTTGATATAATTGCGCCCTTCTAAAATCCAAAGCAATACCTTGCAATCCGATAGCCTTTTTGTTCCTTTACTAAGTTCACTCAGATGGCACAAAGCACATGCACGTTTTTGTAGAAATGAAAATAAAACATGTAAGAAAGTCTGCTAAGTGAGCTCTCATGTTGTTCCAATGACGTTTTTTTCAGTAGTTAGATGGGTGATATACTAAAACTCCCTTTTTTAATTGATAAAGCAAAGAAACGACTACCTATGCAGCAGTTTTCAGGAAACCAAAACAGCCAATGTGGTCTGCACATACCCTGTGCTGGACAGAAAGGGCAGCTGACCCWAGTTACTGCATAAAATCTTACTCCTATACTGCACATGATGATACTACACAGGGAGAAAACTAACTGAGAGTGAAAGCTGACACACATTTGCCTCCCAGGATGGTGGCGTACCTGTGCCACTCCACACTGTCTCACTGCATTTGCTGTTCATCTCTACTCCTCCAAACAGCCCAGACTCCCTCTGCTYCCCAGAGAAGGGGCGTTACACCAGCTGCAGAGACAGCAATCTGCACTGTGGTAACCACGGGGCAGCCAGCAGTAAAAGAGGAGAAAGCTACCTGCCGTGTCCTCACAGGTCACCCTTGCTTACAGGACAGTGCAGCAGGACACTGCTTCGAGGGGAGCCTCCAGTTCCCGGGGTATCATCCCATCATCGTGCTCCAACTCCTCCCTTGTGGGAYGCGCATTTAGAGAGGGCAACACTCGCAGGTGTGTTCTGGTACCCTCTTAGATTTCCGGGGAAGCTCTAGGCTTAAAAACCCCTCTGTAACATGCTCAGGCTTGTGTAAATCCAGCTTTGAAACATACAGCTATAGCTCTCAGGACTGTGAAGGCTGGTGTTTTAGACACAACRCTGTACACCCCAAATCATGGAGGATGTTCAACTCTACAAGGACATGGGACCAATCTCTTCTGGCAAACACACTGGGGCAGGATAAATGAAAAGACAAGCAAAGGGACCAGGAGCTGGAGGGAGTCTGTGAGGGTCTGGTTTTGCTACTGTGAATCCTCATTGGAGTAGGTGGCTTGAGTACAGTAGAAGAGAAGAAGTGCCCCTAGAGGAAAGGGTTGTTGGGGCAAAATGAGGTGTTTGCAAGGAAGATTCAGAAGGCCCTGAACATCTGGGCACTCAGCAGGGCAATGCCAGCAAACCAGCCACAGAGCAGCATAGGGGACAACAGTAGGAATTCAGGTAAGTTAATCATTACAGAAGCAAGTGGGGGGAAGAGGAAAGGGAAAGAAGGCCAGATGCACTGCTCACCAGTGGTTTGTATGCAATACTATAGCTGGATATGAAAGCCCAGAAGACCACTGTGAGATTACAGRGTCTAACACAGGGAGCAGGAAGGAAATCAGAGCCCCTAATAGACGATACAGCACATTTGGGGATTTTGGTCAATGTTACAGCTTGCATAATCTGACTTCTGCCAGGGACAAATATTCAGGCTCCAGAAAAAGCAAACTAGAGCTCTGCAGTACCAGGGTATGAATTCAGCTCTCCACTTCCCTCCCTTCCCCCAGTCTTCTGTCGTCTTCTTAATTTCCATGGCAGACCTCTCCTAATTTTTCATCCCATTAATATAGCAATTCACGTCAAATCTATAGCAGCACAATCAGCACAGTATCCGTAATTAGAGAAATTAAAACAAACACAGCTCTCTGGAATGGACCTTATGCAAAGCAGCACTGGGAAAAGATTAACATCTCATTTCCTGGGCACAGAGAGCAGAAATTGTCTCGGTAACCTTCGCGATTTTGTGGAGTTCAGTTCCTCCCTGCTCAGGGGCAGGTGATGGCTCTGCTCTCATGTCTCAATTCTTACCCAAGCAAATAAACAAACACAGAGGTGCAAWGGTTCATCACCAAGGGAAGGGGAAAGGAGACAGTGGGGAAATTCATGCTTCTCCCGTAATGATTATGGCCACTGTTCTAATTAAATCGTACAGCAATAGCRATGCACTCAAGTGTTACGAAAAGGCAGCTTGAGGAGGTCAGTGTTGTCATTGAAAATGCCATGATACAACTGCATTACTGTATAAGCACTCCAAAATATTTCAAAGTAACAAGTTTCAAAGCAGCAAAAAAACTAACTGAACCACATGCTCAAAAAGTATTTCTTTGCTGCTAATATGGGGTAATAGAGAATAGAACAGCCTGTGAGAAGATAGTTTTATCTTCTAGTTTTACCTGATACTAACGCAAAAAGCTCAGTACGATTCATGAAAGGATCAGCCATTTATATGTAGAATATAAAATTTTATCTATAGATATCCCAGCTAGGCAGCACAAAATACGAGAGGCAGATTCTGGTTCAGAATTTAGAAGTGGAATCATCATATTCCAAATGGGAGTAAAGCCTTATCTATCCACCCACCCTTCTGCAGCAAGGCTCCAAGAAGAGRCAGTAAAACTGGGACTTGGCCCACCTGGCCTACTACTTCAAGGCAGAAATCAACTATGGATTCAACTGCCTGACATTAAGACACTATCTGCCCCCAGCTGTTTTCCACACGCAACTCCAAAATTTGCATTATGAGGTTGTCACTGCAACACTCCTCTGAAGAATTTGCTCCTGACCTTTGTTTAAGCAGGGCATAGAGAAAGGTGGGCCACTGCTGTGACCCACAAGGTCCCTTTGGCATCTATATCACTATTTTTTAGTAYGCTCACTTCACACTAAGTGCCACAGAAGGCTCAAGAGGGACAGTTAATTGCACAGAGAGAGAAAAAAAAAACCCCCACATGAGGCTTTGAAGTACTGTGGCCAGTGAGTAAGCAGCAGGGAAGCAAGGAGGGCAACAGGGCAGGACTTTCCAGGCCTAGATAGCTGCACATCAGAGATATTTCACTGCACTTTTTCATGTTCTCTTTTCTAAACCAGGCAAGGCTGGGGAGTCTCATCTCTGTGACATACAGTGGTTGTACAACCCTGCCTGTGTGCGTGGGAATTCACACCCTGAACACCCTTACTGGAGTCATGTGCTCGTTTCAGGGCAGGATTCCTGGAGGCCATGAAACTGAGATGGGAAGACTAAGGGGAAACATGGTGTACAGGGAGCTGCCCTCTCCTGTCTTAAGGTAAAAGTCCTCTTCTGCATCTCAGGGCTGGCACGGCAGCACAAGCGTTTTTACTTGGTTGCATTATTGAGCTGTCAAAGTTGCAATGGTACTAGGCATTCAAACACATTTCCAAAGATAATCATAATTTCTGGTCTTTTCACCATGGATGCGTGTTGCTTGCTGAACATTTCTACTGAAGCTACAATTTACTGTGCACAGGATCTTTCACAACAGGGGATATCAAATATTTACATAGCACAAATCACAGGTCAGAACTGTCACACAGACAAGGTCAACTCATTCACTGCCCTGGGATATCTAATTGCCCATCAATTAAGTAGTGGAAAAATAATGGGAGAGCAATTCACACAAAAGTCATAACTTCTTTAAATCCTGTCACTGATGCAAACAGAATTCCYGTGGAGCTGCAACACCCTGAAACACATATTTTAAAAACACCACTTACAAATACAAGAAATGACCCTTCTTGGTCCCATTGCACAGCTGGACTCTGCTCCCATCTGTACCTGAGAAATTCTCCAGTGATTTTTTTTTTAAGCAATGTTTCTGGTCCTGATTTACATTAGTGAAAGTAAAATCCTCATATGGGCCTCAGTCTTGCTCTTTTCCAGCAACTTAAGCTTACTCTCCACTCTTCCTCCTTATCTATTACCTCCTTACTATTGGCATAAACAGCACTCCTGTATTTCCATTACAGCATTTCATCACACTTCAGACTTCTGGCAGACTTTCCATGAAAAAGGACATGCCAAATGCCCCGAGAAACTTGGGGGTGCCATGATGAGGTTTAATGCTACACTTACAGTTTGTTGCTCCTAAAGATTCAAGTGGTGCCACAGTAACCCAGCACACACAGCACGGCAGGCAGTGTGCCACAACCCCCTGTTCAAAAACACCTCTAAGTACGTAAAAGACAACTTTCCAGAGGGAATCTAGGCCAGCCTGGGAATAGGATAGCTATAATAAGGGTTACTGGTGAAAAAATGGGCAGATCTACTTGAGTGCTCAGAAAAACTGAACAGAATCCACGATGAGAGAAAGACAGCCAAATAAAATACCCATTCTCAAAGACTGTCTTAATAAACTAGTCCAGAAACACGAGATGACAGATGGATGCCACTATGAAATACCAGAAAGATTCAGATTATTCAACTCCCAGCACATTAAATGCAGAGGGAGTTACTAGAAAGGGCCATACTTGCACTGACCTTGACTACTGTACAGAAACTGGATATGGAAGAAACATCAAATTACATCTTCCACTATTCTTTCACCTACTCCAGGCTACTTACTTCAACGTGAACAACATTGAGATCAGTGTGACTAAAAAAGGAAACTCAAGATGACAAAGGAGAGTATATAAAAAACAGCTGGTAGGATTTCACTTAGAATATTGCATCCTGCACATTTGCAGGCTCTTCATTCTGCAGCATATACACACGCACCTCATATATGCAGGACAGACAAGTTTTACAAGAGTCAAATGGTCTAGCTTATAAGGAAGGAATAAAGGAACTACAGAGATGGACAGAAGAAATGACAGCTACAGCCTGACATCCAAAAGGGAAAAAAAACAGAGGGAAGAGAAGGTAATCTTGAAGACATATTGCAGAAGGGTAGGCTAATAAGAAGCTGTGATTAAAACATTAAGATGCATTGGGAGACCAGAGTTACATAAAAAGAAACAAAATCTGCAGCAGGTCAGACTGTACAAAAATTGATTTGGTTTTTTTTTACAATTTATTTAACAAACTACTTAGCAGCTTTTGGAAGGTCTCTACAGTCAGCAGTCTAATGGTATGAGAATGCAAGCAAGAAGAAATTGAACTTTTGCTGATCAATGCATCAGACACCAAAATACTACTTAGAGAGAGTAAACAAATCACCTGGGGGATAGCTTGAGGCACAGTAAAATCTTTTATTTCCTCTAAAACATGGTCCTTTCAGCATAACACCATCAAGATTGGCAGAACTTATAGGACAGTTTTAAAATCTATTTGTACAGAAACAGCTGGTCATGGTACTGCACATCTCATTCAAAAGAAGAACAGTTGTGTTTTCATATGTGTTTGAAAAGAAGCTGAAGCTCCTGAGCAAGACATACTTTTAAGAAGTGGTAGGTGACAGGAAAAGAGCAGAGCCTGAATTTGACAATATGGTCTATAATCCATGGACAATGACAGGGTCGAGAGATGGCTCTTTATTAAATGCTTTCTCCTCCATTAATGCTGCACACTCTAATGATTCTACCATTCTTATTAACAAATCTGCCATGTCCCTGCCTGGAGCTAATAAGTAATGAACTAAGCGGGTGAATATTCTGTTGCGTAAGGAGAGCTATTAGCAATCCTTTCCCAACTGCTCTGAAAACAAGAGATGCCTTCCAGGTATGACCTGTCCATGTGACAGGGTACACCCCACACAGTCCTTATTCCTTCACTCTGGAAWTTCCAGTGGCGCTCCCAGGACTCAGAAGAGGAATAAGAAGTGGATCATCTCCTGTGTAGTGGTGCTGTACAGGGCTGGGCAGCAGATGCCAGACTGCAAAGCAAAGGATTAAAAAAGCTCCACAGAAGAGGTTTGAAGAGAAATGGTGAGAAGGACACAAGCCTGTCTGTTCCCAGACCTGCTACTGACTCTCCAAAACAACCTGTGGCATTACCACAGACCTCACTGCCTCGGTTGTGCCAACAGGACAATAGCATAAATGCTGAGACCCACAGGTGTGTCAAACACTGTGACAAATCTCACTTTAGCTGCTTTCCTTCTGCCATAGCTTTTCCTGTTCGTTAAGTTCCCCAATTGTTTTAATTGTTCCTTTCAACCTTTCCATCGCTTTTTGTTCTTCCTCAAATTATTATTTTGTTTTAGCTCATAATCCTGAAGCATTGGTTATGATGTTGTTCCTGGCAGAACAGAAGTGCTAAAGTTTCACTCTGGTTATCTTTGGCATGTTTTCACAACTAAGCATTGCTGGTTCACATCTGAATGGACATTGCAGTGAGAGCCACTCCACCCTTACCATAAGACTGCTTCTGACCTTCAAATATTGCCTCACTACATAAGTGAGATGTTTGGGAACTGAGCCAGCTGAAATAGAGTAAACTCCAGCCATCTTTAAGAGAAAGAGTAAAGTGCTTGGGCCCGTTTTAACTCAATCTGAAGGCTTCKACATGGTCCTTCTTACTACACTATTTAAATATGTCCTATAATACCTTTAGCACTTTCTTGCAACGAAGAGAAGTGTTATCACACTCATCTTTACAAGTGGAGGGACCAAAACATAAGCAGATTAGGTGGCTAGCCCATTCAGGGCACAGAAGCTGAGCAGCTTAGAAAATAATATTGTCTCCCAAGAGAGCTCCCAAAGGCTCTGAACCCCACTGTTAGGACTTGACATTTAYACACTGATAGCACTCAGAAGCAAACTGAAACACAGGGTTGCCTGAGGCATTCCAAAAATACAGAGCAGAGGACAGCCCTGAAGAGCTCAAAGCCAAAATAGTCGAGATAGTGAAGCACCAGAGGAAGGGTCTATTTGAATCCCRGTTTAGTTAGGAACAGAGGTGCAGAAGAAGCAGCAAGTTACCTAAATCTCGTTTCAACCCTCTACCACATGGCCATGTTTCTGGGGTTATGCTGCTGCTCAAGAAATAGAAGGATGAACTACAAGAGAGCAGTAAAATGTCATGGACAACTCACAAAAGCTCTCAGAATGCATAATTTCATTTTGCATTTTAGCATTGATTTTAAACACCCTTCCCATGGGAGCTTCTGATTTCTAATGCTCCTCCTTGTCAACGCACTGACTGAAATCTCTCAGCTCACAAGTGATAGCAGAGATGGCCTAAATCAGAAGGGAGCTTCAAACCCGTTCCAGAAACACATCCCTCCTTTGCCACAAGAATCAGGACAGAGGCACTCCAACCCTTCCCACTGTTATGCAACAGCACAGATCCATTTGGGAAGGCAGGTTTCCTCACCCAACCCAACTCACAGCTAAACAGTCCTAAAAACCAGCACAGCTCTCTGCTGGTACAAGCAAAGCAAAACAGGGGGGCATCAATCACCCCCAGCTAATCAAGCAGGGTGTTTTTAACACCAGACCTGAGCTGTGAGACTGTCAGAGGAGACGAGGGAAGGAAAAAAAACAAATGTGATTACAAGAAGCATGATAAAATGCATCTTCTGTTCCTACAGCCAAGAAGGTGACTGAGACAGTATTCCCAGCATTTGAGAACACGTTTCATCCAGAGAGCACCCCAAGCCCCTTTGACCACACGCCTTTCCCCACAGTCCACCTCACACACAGCAACGACCGAGGTTTTCATTAGGAGAAAATTAACCTGATTTTTTTTAAGCAGGCAACAAAGACATAAGACTTTTCCTGGCATTTCTCCTGTTTATACAGGACCTGCCAAACCGGTTGTGTGATTTTTATGCTGCTTTCTTTTCCACAAAGTCCTTCGAAAGGCAGAATAACAGAGAGCAACTAAGGAAAAAGTTTGGTTATGTATGTCCAGAAATCAACCCTTGGTAATACAGCTGAAAAATCAAAAATTAACCAGAATCTTCCTAAATTTATTTGGACTATCCAAAGACCATAGTTGTTTATTATTAAGACTGTGTTGAAGTAGAACAGCTGTTTTCAATAGTGAAAGGCAGTCCCATTTAAAATTGTTTAACAGTTAAAGAGAGAAGTTATGAGGCAGATAAAGGGGGAAACTGAGGCACAGAGTAGTCAAATGAACTGCTCCAGGTAGGCAGAGCCTAGGGCAGAGATCAGGTCTTCAGAGCAACCACCTGGTTTCCTGCATATTCGGTCATGTCACTTCTACATACATGTGTCTAATTCCCAGCCAGTGCTTGCATATGGATTCTTTAACTCCAACACCAAACAGTTCCGAAGCCTGGAAAATGATGCCACTTTATCCTCCTACAACACACTAGGCAGAAAATAATTCTTGCAACTGCCTGGATGTAAGTCCACTGCCAAGGGTCTGAAGACCAGAAGTCATAACAAACATTAGTAAACATTTCCCTCAATACATGCAATCTTGCTAAAATCAAAACATTACACCAAAACCAGCCGTTTCAATTGCTTCATAGGGGTTTTTTTAATGATGACGATTGCTGTTTTGGGGGCTTTTTCAGAATAACTTCTTGAGCAAGGGAGCACACTGTGCTGCTACACTTTCCACTTGGCCCTTGATTCAGAAGAAATTTCTGTTTTGATATTAATTTTCCTGTCCACATGCAAAATTGTGAAGCAAAATTGAAAATAAAATGCAAGTTTAGCTTTCTGTTTGGAGTGCTCTTGTCTTGCTCTAATGTCGGAATTTCCCCACAGAACAAAAAAAAAGTGCTATGGACATGAAAAAACAAGAAGTATCAATGGAGTGTACCAAACCAGTCACCCCACCCCCAGAGYCTGGGGTGTCCCTGTTTGCTCAGGTGTCCCTGTCCTCTCTGATGGCACAGGAAGCACAGCCTTCTCTCCGACCTCAGCAATGGCTCCGCTCGCTCACCCACGCCGCCACCAAAACACACGGAGCTGCCACTGCATGGCCCTGGCTTAACTGACASGGCAAATACCCATTTTCACCAGGCTGTATAATAAAGGATGAGATAAAACCCTGAGCAAATAACTGGGCAAAGTTCGAGCACACAGCTGCTCCTCACAGGTTACTCTGAGCTGACACACCTGCTGCTTTGGCAGCTGGTTCAGCTCTCTAAGGCCTGGGCTTTGCAGGGCTGGGTGATGTGCTTACACAAGATCTGCCCGTCAGCCAGAAAGATCCCAAAGCGATTTACTAACAATTTATGAGGGATTTACAATCTCACTGCACAAGTGAATGGGCACTACTCCTTACACACCTGCAAGCAAACAAAAACAAATCATTAACCAGATTCCAGATACACCAGAAACCGGTTTGAGAGCCTTAAAATCAGTTTAAATGAGACTAGCCAGCCCTCTTAACCTCGGCAAGTCCCACAGAAACACTACCCCTTATGGCTCTAGGCTGCCTGAGCTTGTCCAGCTCCCKCAGAGGCCACCATGGAGGAATTCAATAGTGACATCTACATACATAACCACATAGCAGTGCAAGAAAGGATCCCTCAAAACAGACTGGATGCATCAGACTTCATGGGCATAGTGAAGCCATCCCACAGACTCCTTCTCTACAGCCTGCATCCTCAAGCTGCTTTCAGGCTCAGACAGATGGACATCCCACTGATGGCAAGTGTGATTCTTCACACCAGGAGAATCCAATCAGAATTAGATGCTGTCTGCATGACGGGATGATATCCACGCAACAAACTGTGGTCGTCATGCAACTACAGACCACTCTACTTGCCTCCTGCCTTCAATCCAGTGCTAAAATTACATAACTTCGTGAGCAGCAACAGAAAATAAAATATATTTTTTAATTCATTTACCCGAAAAGCTTCTCCTCTTCCTATCCCCATCCAAACTGAAATCATAATCATGATCCAAGGGTGGAAATTCTAAAGCTACTAATATATCTAAAAGCAGAGTAAGACTAGTTTGGATGGAAACCTAAACCTTTCTATTGGCTTAGCTGATGTAGGTGAAAGAGTGGACAGGCTCTCAAGCAAAGCTCTGCTATCTTCCAACATATGCATGCATGTATGCACATACACTTATGCTATATWTGCATATTATCACATATCTCCATTTTAACTTTAATCTTAATGTCAATTATTAGAGTATTAATCACAAACCTGTGCTGAAACTCACTTCAACCCGTGCAAGATCTTAATATTTCATGTTGCATGAACTAAGCTTAAAAAAAACCTGAGCAAGCACGTACATTCCTTCTGATACAAGGAACTAGAGGTTTTGCTGAACACTGAAAACTGCAAACGTGGAAAGCAGAGATACTGGTATCTTTAGGGAGCAGAACTACCTGCTCCTATTACTTGCAATAGCTGGCTGGTGACATAGTTCGTGATACCTTGCAGCACAATACTCCTTGCCATAGCTAAGCCTGTAATTATAGATTAAAAAAAAATGCATCAACCCTGTTTGGAGATGCTTATACCACCCTTGGCACATCAGAAATCATTACCTATACATGTACAGGTATACATGTACACAGAGCTCCTAGTTTGGAGACAGAACGAGGAACCCTGTTACTAAGAGACAGGTGAGAATTTAGGGTTACAAATTATCTAGCGCACGGGAGAAAAAAATGGGAAACAGTGATAGTCACAGATATAGCAGAGAACATGAAAAAGAATCAGATCTCACTGATGAGGACAGAAGGGAAACACAAGACAGCCATGAGAGCAAGTGAGAGGAAATACCACAAGCCCCCTCATCTGTAGAAGCAGCAGAGTCTTATCTTCAAGGTTTAACTATAAGAGCTATGAAAATCAGAAGCAGCATAAATATCTTTTTTTTTTTTTGTTAGAGGTGGTGGAGTTTCTTCCCCTCCTCTACGGAAACACAAATTCTAAGGGCACTAGATATGCAGATTTCAGATAAAACTGCAAATTCAAATACCTAAGCAAGTCCTAGGGATGAGAGGGAGAAATGGAGTTTTCACTATTCAGAATGCAGGTGCTATTAATACAATGAAGAAGGCAGGTTTTTTTCCTAGGAGAAAACCATTTTATTCCACCCTCGCACCCTAGCAACATTAGTCTTTTGATTAAGACAGAATTGGAAGATTTCTTTTGGTCAACAACACCAACTGCATCTGAAACATCACTTAGATAAAGCCACTTCCATTCTTTATAGAGATGCAACTCAACACCAATCTTGTTATACAACTCATTGCTATGCAAGGAATCAGCTAGAAGCTCTTTCGTCCTGTATTAATTCAAACCGATTTATCTCAATGCTCATGAGAGCAGACACTGCACCACACATACAGCATAGCATTGATCTCAAAAGTGGTGTATCATCCCAGGACAACCACACAGAAAGGTCATCCTGAAGCCAATGTTGGCTAGTAAATACTGCACCTCTGTTACTTAATCGGAGCCAGTTGTAATATCTTCCTTTCAATTTACACTGGACCACAAATTCCCATCTAGTCAAAGCCCAGGGTTTAATAAACAATTGCAAGGATTTAACTCCTCTTCCTTACCGCCCTGTCACCAGGAGTTACAATCCCAAAGCAGACTAGGCAAAAGGGAATGCATGAGTGCTCTTTATCCACTCCAGAGCAAAGTCCAGGAGCTTACCTGAAGCCACTGGGGGCTCAAACTCAGGCAAAAGTGACCCTCAGGTTAAACAGAGGCATTTGATTAGCTACACACAGTGACTGCATCAGCAGCTGCTGAGTTAATGTAACTAGGATGCCTTAAACTCTACCATTTTCATAACTGAAGCTTTGGCAACAAGGAGTTTCAACCACTTCAGCTCAAGAAGCAAGCAGCACTCTAGTGGAGGTAAGGATGTGCAGGCAAACAGGAAAGGGAGTAGTGGGGAAACTGGAATTACTGGGTATATTGCCAGAGCAGTGAAGACAGATCTTTAGTGGTCAATCTCTCAAGATATTGGGGTTTTTCTACTAGATGATGCTATTTAGGGCATGCAATCTACACCACTATTCAAAAACAACAACAAAAACACCACACCACACTCTCCTACTCCAAAAAATCTAGCACAAGTGATACAATCTGTGTTTTCACATATTATGTATACATTTAACATATCTATGTTCCCCATATCCACAAATTATTCAACTTCTGCCAGCCAATTTGTACAGCAGTGAGGGTAATCCCAGGTGCAAGTGCTTTGTTCCCTGACACAGATTTACAGGGCAATTTGTATCATTACAGAACATTATCATCCACATGACTATCTTTTTCTTTGTGTCTTTTTCTACTTATAAATTTTGGACACTTGTTTCAGAGAACAAGGGAAAAGAACAGGAAAAAAAAAAAGCTTTGTTCACTTACACACACAGACACCAAATCTAGGCCAAGAGTAAATCCTCAGCATGCAGAGAGACAGGATTAATTTCTAAACATATACATAAGGGAGTAGTTGCCCATGTTAACTGTCATTTAGCCACACCAGTATAGATAGCAAAAGCCTAAATAAGCTTTGATGGCTGAGGAGCAGGGCCTGACTGAGCCTTGAGAGCAGATGGGGTAAGGCCACATGGATCCTCTCTCCACTGGAGGTTATGATTGTCTGATGCATCTATACAATCTTTGGCCAAAATGCCAACTCAGTCTTCAGAAAACTTCAGGTCTATATAAAAAAAAAAATCCATACCTGATTATTTCATGTGATACATGAGCACATTAAGGACGATTGTACAAACCGTAGATGTCACATGCTGTTTCATTGCTTTCAGGTAGAGTATAGCAATATAATCCTTTATTCAAAGACCTTTGAAACCAAGGGCGAAAATCTTAACAGGAAAAAAAACCCAAACAAACCAGAAGTTATTTCTTCAGTTAAATTTTAATTGCACTGACGCAAGATCTCCTTCACTATTGTAAATCCCCGAAGTCTACCTGAACCCTGACCTCATTTTCTCGAAGTTTCATGCAAAAAACAGGCTTTCAGACAACTTGGACTCTTCCTAATATCCTTACCATGGGGATGGCTGTCCACACTTCTCTTCACAGCTGCTAAAGCATGTCTAAAGTCACCCATGGTAAACTAAGATTTTCAGGTGGGGAATTAGCAGCAGGGACAGACAGATTCTCAAGAAGCAAAAGATGCTGCTCTCATGATGACATCATTTATAACGAAAAGTCACAGGAGAAATTTCTTGCCCCTCTCAACTATGTCAAAGCAGAATTTCATCAAGTAAAAATCCTAAGTTTTTCCTCAGTGGCTCTATGGAGGAAATATTACAACGTATTTCTTTTTAAACCAGTGTCAGTTGCTTCTGTCAAATCGCAAACATTTGATCATGGAGTCCTTAATAAAGGTTCAGCATCAGGCAATTTGAGAGGCAACTAAACTAATAGCACAAGAGAAGGATTCCAGCACTGAAGGAAAAGCCTGTTGTTACACGATAGGTCAGAGCTATCTTCCTCCAGTCAGAGCTGAGAGAGAACCAGCTTGTCTCTCCCTGCAGTCATTCCACTAATGCCCGTGCTCCTTGCTTAATCCTGCCTCATGTCCTGTGCCACATCCTTCCTAGCAAAATATGAAATCAGCAGGAAACAGAGACTGTTTAGGGACTACACCGTGCTGCTGCCGAGCACAAGCCTGCTCATCACCACAACAGCTAAATTTAGTACAAAAGAGAGGGACTGGAAGAAAGGATGCCCTACACCACAGGCTCATGAGTCTGTTTTCTCTTTTCCTCCCTTCCTTCCCCTGCCCTTTCGGGAAGCACAGTCACTTCCATGCCAGCTAGTGCTTCACAGTTTAGGCTATGAGGGGGATGAGTCTCTTTGTCCCCACCTACTCACACAACCAGGGGACCCTCCAGAACAAGCCCTTTTCTACTAACAAATAAAGTAAGTTCCACTGTCAAAAATTCCTACCATCTGCTTTTCATTTTTTCCTTATAACAGAAAAATACATTCTCTGCTATTTTTAAACTGAATTTGTTTGCAGTCCTAACTTCTTTGCTTTCTAATAAACATTTTTACCTAAATATGTAGATGCCACTAAGAAAATAGGCTTTAGATACAGGGAAAGTTTGGCTCAGGAAAACACAACTGATCCCAAGATCCCTGATAAATAAATCTTACTGAGATGGGGATCTCGACTTCCCAATTATACCATTTAGAGAAAATGACAACGTTTTAACTTAAAATAAATCTGATATCCAGAACATATTAAGGAAAAAAAATCCCAAACTGATATTTTGATTGACCTGGATTAGGAAGCAACTACAGAGGCAAAGCTGAGCAAACAAGAGCCTTTTGTAGGCAGGTGGGGTGGAGGTGGAAGGGACAAATAATTATGGTGATACATACTTGAGGCAGCACCTCTTCAGTTTGGATTAATTGCAGGCAGAACATCATGTCTGACCAGGTTCTCAACCAGATTTCTCCGAGTCCAATCCAGTGACGTACTGATAAGCTTCTGTATCTACTTTAATTGATAAGAGCTTTCAGGACAGACTAACAGCAGAAATCTGAAGATAGGAAATAATACAGACAAGTGGCTGATTTTCTGTTTGTGGCTAACAAAGTCAGTCCTTACATTTATGGAAAAGAAGTGTTTCTTATGAAAACAGATACAAATTTTTTTTTTTTCCATTACAAAGGAAAGATCTATTTAAAAAATCTTTTCTTTGGCATTTTTAATGGAAAATGCCACTTACAACCAGTTCTATTTCTATGTAACAAATATGCTATAGAGATGTAACAGCATATCTGGTTGTTCAAAAAAATGTCAGGGAAGCACACTAACTCATCTCACCCTGCTATTTCCGTATTTGTACATGAATTTATGTATTACAAAGAAAGGGATTGAATAAGTCTCATTTTAACCTTTTAACCTTTTGTTGTTGTTGTTGAACTCCTGCTTTATTTCTGAACTACATGCTTTAAAGTTAACACATCGTCATGTGGGTGAATGTCTAAAGATTGTGTTGTGAAATGTCTGGAATTAATATTGTATATGTGTAGTGGATTAGCCAGTACTCATGTTAATAGAAAAGTTAGGATGTTAAAGGAACAGCTAAAAAGACAAAAGTAATATGGCACTTTTGAAAATGAACTTAAAACGCTTAGACCTACAGGTCTTGTTAGATCCATGAAAAAATAGAAACTGTAAAATTTCAGCCTTGAAATCTGCTTGAAGTCCACTCACAGGATCTATACATACATTACAAAAAGAGAAGAGTTAATTTACTGAGTGTTTTGAAGCGTCTGTAGTAGTGGAAAAAGGCAATGACACATAGCTGTTCCTCCAGATTACTTACCAGCATCTCCATATATAGGGCTCCCATTAAAATGTGAGTGGGTAGGTTTACTCAGGGATCTCAAACATAGCACACTTCCAGAGCTTTGAGCTACCTAGGTCATATCCCACACTCCCCATGCACTCATCCCTAAACAAAGCGCAACCCTTGTGCTCCCTCACTTGTGTGGGGCCACAATCCTGTCATCAGATCTGCACATACAGTGTGTGCCACTGAAGTCACGGGCACAGAGATGCACTTACACAGATCTGAATGTGGGCTCAGGATTTTGGCTGGAGCCCACCGTAAGGACTTGTGTACACCTGGGTCTGGGGAGGTTGGATGTTTTAGTTTCATTTTATAAATTAGGATAACTACAACTCAAGAAAGATTCGCAGAAGACAGGCTGTGCTGATGCAAAAATGGATTCACATTACTGCTTTCCACCTCTATTTGCCCTCCACCTTGCCTACAGAAAGCAAGCAAGGAGCACAGCTATTGCARATGAAGCCATTGCCTGATTTTTATTCCAGAGTAGCTCCCCATATAGAGACAATTCTGGAATCAAAGTATTTTTGTTCCAGAATAATTATGTTGCTAGTAACGTGGGCAATCTATTCCATGGTAACTGAAGTACAGCAGGACAGCCACTCTGGAAGAACTAAGATGGTTGTACACCCCCACAGACACTTGCAGTAGCTTAGGCCGTAAGGAACACCAGATAGATCTGAATGCCAGCTAAAAACAGTAGGAGTCTCCCCAGTGACTTCAGTGGGCTTTGGCTGAGGCACTGTGTAAAGGAAATTGCTTAATTCCTGTGTATTTTTAAAAAGGATTCTAAAAAAAAAAACAAACAAACCCAAATCATATAAAACTGAGCCACAAGCCTGCAGGCGTTCAGGCACGAGCAATCCCCCAAACCCAGCGAGACCCGCACACATTTGTACAACTGCTCTTGGTGTGTGAACACCACATCTCTGCACCAAGAGCTGACAGAACTAACTCTTAACTCTTAGCTTTCTCACTGACATGCAGTCCAAAAGCCTCAAAGCATGTTTAACCATGATATACGCCTTGCTTTAAACTACCATCCTCTTTTTTAACTTGAGTAGTATGAAATTGATCGTGTGAAATGAGAACATCAAGGTGAGAAGCACTGCAATCAATTTCTTCCTTAAAAAAAAAAAAAAATCACTCCATACAATGTTTTGCATTTCCTGAGGGATTTATTTTGTGATTGTTTAAGTTTAAGCATTGGTGATTTATTATTTTTTTTTTTTTTTAAGGATAAAATCTTTCCATCTAAAAATTCTAACCAGATGTGAATTTCAGACTTCCAAATTTGGGAATGTTCAGATCAAGAGCTGTTGTTCTAGTCTTTCAGCCATCATCATCACTGTAAACATTAATGTTTTCAATTATTTCACCCTCAACTCATTAAGATGCTCAACCTATATATGGCCAAAATTAAGTGGAGGTCCAGAGAATCTCAGCAGACAGTTACAGGACTCAGGCCCAAGTCACAGAACCTTAGATCACAGAAATTTTGCACAATTCTGGTAATCTGGTTACGAAAGTTAAGCAAAACTTTTGATGCAAATATTGTGCACGGCAATTATCTGGGTGATCGATCTAAGGGTGAGTTTCAGAACTGGTACGTGTAGCTCCACTTGATTTGCATCACAAATTGGAGCTTTCTAAGGGAGAGGAGTATGTTCCTTTCTTTCTTTAGCTGGGCTCTATTAGCTTACTCCCAACCTTCTGAGATGTTGCAGAGATAAGCAATCCCTTCCTGAACCATCAGTTCCGTCTGCCCTGCGCATCTCACAAAACAAAAGAGAAAAATGAGAAAACTTTCCTTGTATTGTGGCTCCAGCTTTCTGCCATTTAATAAACCATTTCTAACCATTTAATAAATTTAATTCAACCTTTTATTAAATCATTTAACCATTTAAAAAATCATTATGCAGATGTTATTTAAATAAATCTTAACCCTTCTGGCTATAGATGTTAACCCAATGCTCACCAATTTGGTAGTACCTTTATAGCAGTGACCAATTTTTGTTCTCCTTCCATAGTCTTCCCTTTCACCATCTTTAGATATCAATTCACTCCCTTCAATGTCTGTGAAAACAAACTTATTTATATGTTCCAAACATCACAGCCAGTGTCAGTCCATTGTTGCTACTGGCTCGTGCTTATGATCTGGGGAACAAGGGGTCTGAGGATTGCTGAATGCTGAACAGGCAGCAGCTCAGTTCAAGTCTCCCAGCACTAAAAGACAACATAGCAGCACGTTTTTGTCTGTTTGTTTGTTTTCCGGGTTTTTTTTTAAACGTAGGGGATACTGAGGCACAGACAAGGAGCACACAGAGAGCTCAAGGAGTCACCCGTAAGAAAATCCAGCTCTCTGCAGGATTGGACGAAAAAAAAAGATCTACTTCAGACTAACTCTTTAGACAGCCTACAGTAGTCTCTAATTTTAGAAAGTAACATTACTTAAAAGTAAATGTAACAAGCAACAACATATATTGCACATAAAATTATGAGAGAGATATATATAAAAATAATCTATATTGCACTTAATGTGGCATATAACAATAACATAATACATTTTGATCCCTAATTTATGAGCTGGAATTTACGTCAGTGGCAATTGGTAATGGAAACTCCCATTGGTTCTAATCTGAGTGGATTAAGTCCTGATGCTAAGATTGCAACACTCACAAAAAATCCTGGATCTATAGATGGAAAGAAACAGAAGTATATAAAATCCTGGGATACGATCCTGAAATTTGTTCTCTCACAAACAATCTCCTTGAGAAAATCCAACCCAGATGAAAGTTCTGAATCATATCCTTCCCAAATCAGTGGCAAAGACCCCAAGATGAGCAACATGCCCAGAGGGATATAGTGAACCAAGGAGGAGAAAAACGAATAGTGTCTCATGATATACGAGGAGAAAGCAGCAGCAAATGGAGTTGTAACACTTTCTAGGCACTGTAATCCCACAACCCTGCAAACAGCTCCTGAGTTGAGATCCTGGAAAAGATAATTTTCTTGCCATCAACAAATCGCTGCTCTTAAAAGAGCGAGGTTGGCTGACAAGCCTTGGGGTTCACTGAGGCAGCTTCCAGTGCTGACACAAGCCTGCCTATTAGCACAACCATGAAACATTTTATGCCAGGACAATTGCAAAGACTGAAACTCTTTTTGAAGACAGACAAGTAGATGTACTGGAACAGTCACCACTCGTTTGGTTTGGGGTTTGTTGCTGTTTTAGGTTGGTATTTGTTTTTAAACAGAGGTACAACACTGTTTAAATGCTCGATGCATGACTAACCGGGGTCATTACACCACTGTATGAAAGTGTTTGCTTGTGACCCTATGCTGTCTCTGTGTGACTGTTCTGAGCTCACCTGGAGGTTCAGGAGTTTCTTTTCAAGTCAACTACATCCAAAAGCCACCTGTCAAACGAGCTTGTTCCCACCTCCTCCAACCCAACTACTGGCTTAACTCACTGTTAAGATGACTCTTTGCTCCACCTTCTGCATCCCTAATGGTAAGACAGGTTCTACAGGCCAGATGTTGACACCAGCTGTGTCCTGGCTGACAGCTTGGGTGATTCCAGTGGGTTGGCATGAGTGGGCACAGCCCTGCAGTTTGGGTTCAGTGAGAAGCACTGTTTATGATGCTCTGAAAAGAGGAAATGGTAAGGGAGCTATTGACATGCTTATCATTAAGCATATGCTTAAATGTCTTGTATAAATGTCCAAAGCATCAGGCTAAAGCAAAACAGCTTGCTATTCTAATTTTAGGATTGGAGGTGCAAAATAAGCTGTTCCCTTTTCCCCTGCTCCTCTCTGCCTCGGTTTCTCCATTAGAAAAACAGAAGAAATCACACTGATTTGCTTTGTAAGGCATTTGGAAACAGCAGCAAAAACATGAAACAAAATGCTTCCTTGCTCTACCAAGGACCCAGGGCCTGGTTACCATTCACTACAATCTTTCAAGTAAGGAGTTTCATTGTTCTCAGGAAGGACCTTCTACAAGCTAGAGGAAGGACACGAGCACCACTGGACCAGCAATGAACCACACACATTACAGACCTGCAACAGGAGAATACCCAGCCATCTCCTCCTGGGGCAGAGCATGTCACAAGACACGATCTGAGCTGTTCCTCACACCTCCGCCATAATTTTTCTAAGGGCTGCACGTATACTACAGACACGTGCAGACTTACCAGCATTCACCAGGTCTGACTAACATTGACACAGCTGTGTGAGCAGAATGTGCGCAGTGACCCAACCATACCAGTAAAACTGCCCTCACACTGCAAGAGTCTGTTCCACTAGTGGACAGCAGTGATTTTCACAGCAGTAACACTTTGCTACGCAGCAACATTTATCCTCAGACCACTCTGTCAATACATTCTGCCTGCTATTCTTGTCCATGTAAAGCACTGATACAGCTTCAAAAAGATTTCTCTTCCTTTCTCTGGCCTGTACTCCCACACTTTCAGGAAGCTCTTTGAGCCTCCCAACCTCTCATTTTCTAATCTGCTATTCCTACACACACACAGAGTCCTCGGCAACTCTGCTTCAAACCACAGGAGGCAAAAAATCCACAACCACCGCAGGACCATCGGAGTCAGGAGTACACAAAAACACACAGCCCCGCTACTAGAGATGTAAGTGGTTTTGATTTGAAGTTCCAAGAAATGCAGAGCAAGGTGCATTTGTTCTCACCACAAAGTGGCTACAAGTGCAAGCAAAATTCCTCCAGGGTCCCCCAGGGAAAGAGAACTTTTCCAGGAACCGATCCCCCTGCCCTTTCTCAACACATTTAAGAACCCGCAGCTCTTCACAGGGATACCCCGAAGGGAGGCAAGATGCTCAAAGGGAGCTCTCTCTTCCTTAGCACTTCCAACAACCTTTTTGTAAAGCTTCTAAGTGAAGCTGAAATTGGCACCTAACTTCCAAAGGAAACTTTATCTCACCAGTAAAACATGCAGGAACAATCTTTGGGAGTAATGGGAGAGGAAAGAAGTGACCGGTGAAGAGTTGGAGATTATTATTATTATTTACTGGGCTGAAAACATCCTCCCACACACCTGCACACACCTTTCTTGTCTGCTGTACTGGTCCTGAGCAAAAATTGCACAATAACATTGCTTGAGCCGATCTAATTTAAGGATGGATACAAGAAAAACGATTCTCAGAAACTTAAGTAAGCCCAGCAGGGGCAGCTCCAAAATCTTCTGTGCATCAGCTCAAATAACCTAAGAGCGATATATGAACAGCTGCTGCAGCTTGGAAAAGTGCCTGTTCTCAGACAAGGTGGCAAACATTGACTGTTTCAGCCTAGAAAAGGAAGGGAAGCCTGGGAGCCGACTGCCAGGTCAGAGCTGGTGTCCCTTAAAAGAGCTGAGAGCCCACACTACCAGTGACACAGGAGCACTGACAGGACTTACAGAAGCAGCGAGGGCAATGCACAGACATTCAGCTGGGTCAGTGTGGAAGATACGTTTCTAAATCAAGGATTTCTAGTCTTATGTAATTTGTTTTCATCCCTTCCACCCTCCCCATCCCCACCCAAAAAAAGAAATTAAAATCTCACTTTCATATATTTATGAGTTCTATCTAGTTATTACAATGTCCCAAGAACGAATGGCTATCTATTCACACAGAAGCATTTAGCTATGGCTTCTTCTTTGCTTTCTTAATAAGCTCAACAAAAACATTCAGTATCTGACCTCCTCACAGATATCCACTGAGTCCAGGCTGAACAGGTCTCCAGCACTCCTTGTCTGTACTCCTACCCTGGCACCCCGGTACCTCTTTGTACTGTGTGAAGTGCTCAGCAAGGAATAGCAGAAGAGGAAATCACACCTCTGAGACGGGACAAGACATAAAACCAAGACAGACAACCACTTTAAACAAATCTGAAAGGGATTTAACAACTGGAGATTTCTTCCAATCACAGTATCCACAAGGAGATGACAGTAAAATAATAGCCAGATGAATAGAAAACAGATGGATAGCACTCAACCAAACGAATGAGGTAGCTCCTGCACCAATTTCTTATTTGTCAGAGACATTCCAAATGTATTTTACTGGGAGGGGGGGAATACAAGCCTTCCCCAAGTATGTGAGACTAGTTAAGTTTCCCAACTTTGCAGGCAATGCAAAAGTTCAGGAGGATAACAGAAAAAAAAGAAAAAAGTACCACCAATTCCTATTTCTGTTGCTGCTGTTCCCATCATGTGCTATTCAGAAACTATCATTATTAGAAAACATATTGTCTGTCTATATTTGGAGGGAAAGGTGTTCTTTCAGTCAACTTCCTCAAGCTGAGTCAGGAAAAAACAAATGGAGTTTTGAAATGCTGAGTCATTTTGCTTTGTATAATACCTCAAAATAAAAACCCATAGTAATGAAACAGACAAATAGACCTTGCTGTTAATAAATCCCTGAGAATCTACACAACTTCTAAGAGTTTGGTTTTTTGAAACCAAAGGTGTTCTTTTTTCCTCATGTTCAAGCTTTCAGAAAATGAATTAAAACCAGTGATGTCACCTGTGGGGCAACATCTGTCTCTTGACCTAGCTTTCATTATGACTACCACCACCAGCTAATAATGAGTTTTTCTTTATCAGCCATCTCTTGCTCAGTTATCACTATAGGCTTCAGCCAAATCCTCTCAAATTTAGTGAAGGACAGAGATCRGGCCCAATAAAACACAATTGTCTGACAGTCTCTGTCCTGAAGAATGACGTCACCTTTAGCTGCAGAATTTTCTCTAGCTTTTCAAGTAACTTTGGAGGGAAGAGAATTTCTCAAGTCTTCCTCACAACGTCATCTAAGCTGCTATCAGGTGGAAGAAATTATTTCACTAGAATCCTTCACTAAAATCTACACAAATCAAAAACCTTGGGGTAATACCAAACTAGTAAGTCATCAGTTCCACACTGAGCAGATTTCAATACTTTTTCTATTAAATTTTAAGTTCATTATCCCAGCCATGGTTCAGGCCTCCTCTCATGCATCAACCAACACAGTGGTATCTACAGGAATTTTTCAGATAATAGTTCACAACAAAAGTTTTATTAGGGCGGAAAAAAAAAAAGGGGGGTGAACTATCCAAAATCATACCCCAGTGCTATTAAACCCTGAGTCCTACTACCAATAATTCTGCAGCATCATCCAGCAAGGGGTTAAGGTAAGATCTTTATTAATTAGCTGTATAACAGAGGTACAAGCAGTTTCCACCCCTGATCTGACTTCATTTTGCTGGGTGTTAACACTTTATGGAGTGGCAATCACATTAAATGACTTCAAGGCCACAGACAATACAGTAGCAGAGCAGGGACTGAACTAAAACTTCCTGTATCTCCATGCAGTACCTTTCACCCAAGCCTACTCTCCCTGTCCAGGATAATGAGTATATGCGCCAGACTGGTATATTCTATAACCATCTTGCAAGGCCAGCAGAGAAGATACAAATGATACAAAATGAGCTGGCCTAGTTTTCTACAGAAGGGATGTCACACATCCTTTCACACCACACTGGGCACATACACCAAGTTCCCAGGAAAGCTCAAACACTGAACATATCACTTCCACATTTGCATGTTTTGAGGACACACTTTTAACAGATAACTGAAACTACGAAATGACCTCTAGATTAGGCACGTGTGACAAGCTTCCTCCCCTGACCCTGAGAGGCTTCATGCTTTGCTGCAGGTTACACAGGCCCAGCCTGTCTGTCAGCACCAGCAGTTCGAAACAGCATAAATCTGCAATGAAAGCGGGGAGATTTGCTTTCAGTGTTCTCAGTCTATCTCAGAAAACTCAATACATGCAAGTGTCTCATTTTATTAAAGCAGCGTTCTCTCGCAATTAAACCTAAAAAGCTCAGCCCAGGTGGGCTCAGAAACACAGAGCAAGCCAGAGCACAGCTGGAAGGTAGCAGCAGGGCTGCTGACACCAGAAGGCTCATTCAGACCTCCAGGCAACAGCTCTACCCTTCACACTAGAAGAGCAAACCATGCTGCTTCAGACTCTTGGTGTTTCTTCTACAAAAAGCAGAGATGGCTTCTCAGCAAAAGAACCATCATGTTTTCCTGAACCAGTGACCACTTTTCCTGTAATTAATCTATCCAGCCTGAAGGGAGAGTTCTTGTAAAGAAAGTAGGCGTGAATCCTTAAAAGCTTTGGTTCTGATGTCAGGTAACACAGATCTGGCCAAAGCTTTAGTCTGAGTTTCATCAATGCTTTAGCCACAGATCAGTTGGCATCACCACTGAAAAAAAACATGCCCTGCCCTCCCCACATTCCCAGCTACTTCTTCCCACCAGGCTAGTGCCTTGCACTAGCCATCCATTTTCACCCAGATCTGCTGCCCTGTCATGCACACATCTACCCCAATACTTGTGCCAGCCCATGGGAGAAGAAAGGGGAAGGGTGAAACGAGATCTTTCAGGGTGCTACCACCATACCTTGAGAGCCTCAAACTACTTCATTAGCAAAGTTACACTGGTGTATTTTTATAGTGTCTTTAAAGAATGGTTAAAAACTTGTGGAGGATTACCAACCCAAAGCTGGATATGGGCTTTCAGAGATGCTGTTGGGTTAGAGAAGGATGGTGTGATGGTGTTGTACAGCCACACTGCAGAATTCAGGAACCAGCAGGGTCAACYTAGAACAAAGACCCAAGACGCCTGCTAAAGTCATGATTTTCACTTGCCTCACCATATTTTGAGCAGGACTCTTCTTTACATCATGCTTAAGGACCCTCACCTCTTATGATGCCAAATCCCACTATACTAAGAAAACAGGTTATATCACGGCCTTATAACACAGTCCCTGACCTCCTACATGCACTTTATGGCAACAAATAGGGCAGAGCTTAGGGAGAATATCCTTACCCTGTGAAAAGGGAAATGACAGAGCACTCAAGTAAGAGGCAAAACAAGAGGAGGCCAGTCACTAGTTAAACAAAGATCTCAGCACAAATGACTTGGGCCTGGAAAAATGCTTGGTTTTCAGGGTTTCTTAACGAGCCCACAGCCAGAATAATTAGCAACGAACAGCAGTGAGAGCTGAGACTGAGAAATTGAGGGAAGGAAGGCAATGGACYTGGTCATGTGAGCAGCCTGCTACATTTGCACACTGGTATCCGCACACTGCCTTTTCATTTTAGGCAGATGCTGTGCAATCCAGCAGCAATGGGAAATAAGACAGGCTAAGATTATCCTTTCATCTGAAACACAGTTAAAAAATCAAAGTTAAAGTACTTCCCATTAACAGTCTAAATCACTCCAAGTTTACAACTGTACTGCCATATAAATTATCAAACCCTCACCTTTTTTTTTTTTCCACTGGAAGGACAAGATCAGATAGAATACTACTGCTTTCTAAAACTACGCTTATCATTTAGCTCCTATTTCAAGTGACTTAAAGAACAAATAGACTTTGCAGTCTCCAAGCGTGCTGTTTTCCCACTAGTAAGGGGAACCACCACTTTTAAGGACTGAGACTTCAAATGTATGAAGGGTGAGGTAAAAACTTGAGATCCAAACCTGAAGGAAAACTCAACATGACTATGTGGRAACAAACAGGCTATCCAATTGGAATTGTCAGAAAGGGGCAGGCTGAGCACTAGAAAAGGCAGGTATGGTAAAATTTAGCCCTGTTTCACCAGCCCAAAGTGAAGGCTGCATTCAAGAGTGCACCCTTAACTGCTCATTTGTCCACCCATGGCATTCCAGCACCCATTCCCACAGCACCATGAACCAYACCAATGCCCAAAGCCTGAGTGGGAAAGCCTGAGCGGGAAAGCCTGAGCTAGAGCAGTTGAGTGCTAACAGTTAGGACATCAATGAGGAAGAAATTAAAGATTTATCTACAAAATCTGGGCAAATAATACAGTCTTTGGTCACAGGATCATGTTACTGCTGTGCTTGCACAGGATTAGGACGTGCACGTCCAGACTCTGCATGTGGTACACAGACATACTTTCATTCACTTTTGTATGGAATGATACAATTAGCTTCCTTGTGTTTAACACTGGGAAAACGGAATTTCTTCAGCTATCAGCATCTTTTGGAAATTTCTGTTCTGTTTTAAGGTGTTGGTAGCAGGCATAATGTCTTCAGGCACTGAGGCTCTATAACCAACACCTGGGAAGAGCAAAGGAAGAGCCTGTCCCCAGAGCGACTCTCCCGGCTGGTGCAGTGGAACAGGACCTCAGGAGACTCAGAGGTGAGCAAGTTGTGCATCACAGGCATCACAATGAAGTTCTACCTAAAGCCAGCCAACTGTGTACCATGTCAGAGTAGGCTCTTATGGCATCTGCCTGCTGTAGGACACCATTCCAGATACRGGTCTTTGTAAGGGACACACAAGCATTTGTAGGTTGAGTTTTTTCCTTCTTAGCCAGCTCCCTTTTCTAGTTCTAATTGCTCATTAACTGCACTAGCACAGGACAAGCATCATTTGAGAAATAGCTGAACTTGCACTGAAGAAAAACATTTGATGTACATACAGTCCCACAAGAAGGTCCTGTCTCCTGGCTTACTCATTTCTCAATGGTTATGTGCAGAAAAATGCAAAAGCATTCAGTAAACAACACTTCCTCCTTAATTTTCCCAGCTATTAGGAACTCAAAAAGAAGAGTCAGAGATTGAAAGGCAAAGAAATTGAACTATCAAATCAAGACAGTCACTCCATGCAGGTTTCAGGCATGCCAATGGAATAAATTAATGGAAGTGCTGGAACTGTCCCTGTATTGTATAACACCCGTTCATCAGCCACAGTCATGTGGTTACGTGTTTGTGCCATCTAAAGAAACGCATCCTCGCCTTGCAAGGCACTGTGTTCACTTGTCTCTTATCAGACATCAGAAGAGGTGTGGCTGACACAGCACACAGCATTTGAATTATCTAAGAATCTAATTATTTTTTCCACTCTCTGTCAGCCAAATCTTGGGAGAAACCTCAGGAAATAAAATAGGTCAGGGCACTTTATGCCAATTAAATAGTATCACAGCCCAAGAGGAGAGTCAAGGATAGGAAAATCCCCAGGAATTTTCCCAAACAAAATTCACTTCATAACCTGAAGAACATTCTTCTCATAAATTTCAGATGGTCAGGTTACCTCTGCTAACGAAACATCACAAGATCAAGAAACGGAGCAGGTCGTCTGATTCATATGAGAGATTTTCTCAACAGTTATTTTTCCACTTGTCAGAGGCATCTGTACAGAGTCAAGCACCAAAGTATGAAAGTCCTAAATGAAAATGGAAAAACACAGTAGTCCTGGTCAGCTCAAAGGTCTAAGCTAATACCACATTTCCAGCAACACCCAAGAGGAAATGCTGAGGGTAAGAGCACAAGGGATAAACTATCCCTTGCACACACACCCAGAAATCCACAGGTTAGGGGCTTCCTGAGCCAAGGGCCACAGCTGTTATCTTTGCAGTGAATGGTCTCAGATAGATCCAGCTAGTATGAGCTGCCTTCTGAAACCCACTGCCTGCTTGGCCCTACATTGTACCTGCTGCCAGCAAGTCTGGTAACCTCACTGAATGTTGTGTGAAAACATACTTGCCCCTCTTCCAAACTGCTAGGTGCTGATCCTCCCTCTTCCCATACAATGAGAAATAACCCTTCCCAATTGAGCTTCTCCCTGCCTCTGCCTCTCAGGATGTTCTAAAGCAAACTTTTATGATTTCCACAAGAGTCTGCAATGGACCCAGCTGCTCGTCATTGCTGCCACAGCAAACTCCTTGTCCTCACTTCCTAATTACTTTGCTTTCAATCCCACTCTACTTCTCTGCTTCCTGTTTTCCTTCCTACAATAACCTCCAATCCCATATCTTAGAGTAGGTGTATAGGAATATAGATATCAGATCTTTCTTTGGTTTAAACAGYTCCCTATCTACACGTGTGGAGAGCCTTCCCATGTTTCACCTCTCAGCAGTGCTGAATACCTTTAAATTTCCTTGTGTCTGGCTGTGAGGGTGAATGGGCTGAGAGCAGCATAGCCTGGGAACTTTGCAGGAAATCAAGACAGAAGCTCTAACCCTGAAGCGCAGGACTGGACCTGGACTCTTACCACCACCACGCATCTACAAAAACCTGCAGGTGACCAGTGTGCTGGGACTTTAAAAACGATGGTAAGTTTTCTCAGAAAATCCACAGGGACAAATTCTGAACAAAAAATGTCTATTTTTCAAGTATATGTACTTAATTTATTTCCAGAAGCACAGATACCAACCAAATCATTCATTTTCCTTTTTTAGTATGTAATTTGATAAAAAATATTTTGAGGACCAGTCAATTAAAAGTGGCTCTGTTTCTCAGGTGTTATATGGAAAGCAACCCAAAAAYAGAACTTCCTCCATCTCCAAAAGCTATCATTCAAACCAACTCTACTAATTAATTTCCTTAATTTATTTTGGGGTTTGCTGTTTTCTCCTCTTTAGAAGACGAAAATTTATATAAGCATAGGCTCACCATAATGCTTAAACTTAAACATGTTCTAAACCCAAGCCTCACTCCTGGCCAGCCATTCATTGTCCTTTGTAAGCAAATCATGGAAGGGGCTATCTCCATGTCTTCAATCCGAGCTTTCACACCTTCCTCACTGCTGTGCCAACCATCTGCCACCAACCTGGATCTACCCATGTTTATCTTTTAACTGAGGTTAAGAAAATGACAGAAACTCAGTTGTTACTTAGGAAAAGGCATTTTTCCTCTTCTTCAACAAGAAGGGTGAGGCCCACACAGCTGAACAAGTATTTTTCATATGACAGAGTGCTCTGTGGACCACTGATGGGAAACAGGCAGGGAATTATGAAACCCCAGTCTAGACTGAAGGAAAACAGACCTATCTTTCATCAGTATTTAAGTTCACCTTATAACTGGACTTGTTGAAGGGATGGTGATATAAGTATTCACCTCCTAGGGACATGCAGTAGGATCATGAGGTTCTCACCCCAAGTAGGAAGAGCCAACACAAGTGATGGGATAAGCACAGCATCACCTGCCAAGCAAACAGTGAGGGGGGACCCAGGCAGGCAGCAAAGGGCCTGAGGAGACCACGCTGGTGGAGCACAGTATTACTGTGCTGCAGCCACAGGCACACGAGACTACATGAAGCCACTTGGCTCCCCATCTGTGAAGCAGGGCAGACCTGGTTCCCTCCCTCACAGGGAACCGATAGTGACAACATCATACTAAAACATGGAGCAACGGAGACTTTGAGTATCTTAGAAAGTGCACACACACCTCTTTTACAGGATGAAAACTAAAACCTGTTTCTTCAGAGCCTTCTCCTTCCAGGAACTACTGCCATGAGGTGTTTGGTTTCATTTGGAACCAGGAGGCTGGTTCCACATCTGCGATGGCTTCCCTTCTTGCTTGCAAAGCCAAACCTTCACACCAAACTGGAGGAATCTCTCTCATGTCAGCTGATTTTCCATTGCTGCAGCCCTTTGCGGCTAAAGCATTAAATGAAAACACAGTAGAGAGGGTAACATGCAGAGGAGAGAAAAAGATTCTGACTAGCACTGTATTCAAGGCATTATGACTTGACATGTACATCTAAGCCACTCCTTTTAAAAACTGAAATTTTAAGGGATTTGCGGTTTTTTCTCATTTAAAACAAACTAAGAAACACGAAACTAAAGTGTCTTGAGATCCAGTTACAACTACAATAGCAGAAAATAACTTTAAAGATAAATTCCAAGCATAATACTTAGTGCCAAAACACATTCAAATGAGTTGGACCCATTACTGTGCCCCTAGAGCCTGAGCCTGCCGAAGAGACAAGCCAGCTTCTGGTAACAGAGAATATTTTCTTCTTTCAGTTTAGTCAATTAGTTCATTACAGTGACTAGTTCACCCAAAGCTGGAAAATGCTTTGGGGTTGCAGAAACAGAAAGCTTGTTTCCCTCCTCCAGTCAACAAAAATTCAGGGTGAGGGAGCAAAATCTACTAACACTAAATCAACATGACAGAAATCAATCAGGTGATTGAAAAAAATAAAATTCATGTGCTTAAGAAAAAAGCTTATTATTTATTACGTACTATTACCTCAATATGTACCAGATACTTCCATTTCGTGTACAATTATGAAACCTTTCTTTCTTTTTAAGAACTACTCTTAATGCTCAGGGTTTGGATGCAGGAGACTGCACTTGTAATTACATTTCACTGCAAAGCCAATCATAAACAGCATGTAAAATTATAAAAAAAAAAAATCAATCATCCAGCAAATCAAGTAATTTGTTATTTGCCAAAATAAAAACCTAACTAAATCTTTATGAGGCTATCCAATTACTTAAATAGATATTTGTGGACATTGTATAGATTAGCAAAGATGAAAACTAAATTTAGGTTAAAAGCCATTTTTAGCTGCACGTCAATACATTTTAACAGATACCCAACACTGTGAATCACTCTCTCTTTATGAAAAATAACCAAAGAGTACACATACAAAATAATATCAGAATTGGTTTTGCATAGCCATTCTTCTGTTTGCCATTTAAATGACAGTATTTCTCAGCAAGTGAGACAGTTCAGTGACTGACTGCAACATTTGGCCAGGCAGTGAAAGCAGCAGCTCTGATGCCCATAGCTACAAGCTCCAGCTGGGACCCCATTTGTCACACACGTGAAAAGGAGCTAATGCTTCAGGAACACATTTCACATGGGTGATAACGGGAACTGGGAGACCTTTGGAAAAGCACAGGTAACCCACATGTGGCTCCTAGAAGCAAACAATGTCTCTTCCCCACAACCAGAAAACTTCTCTTTTTCAAATGCTGACCTGTAATTCCTATTCTGTGTCTTCCCTGAAGGTTTTCCACCAATCTCCTGCTAGTGCAAGCAAACTTGACTTCACAAGTCTCTGAGTCAGAGACACAAATTCTTTCTTAGCTCTCTTCCCACAAAAATTAACTAGCCGACTTGAAATCAAGACTACTGGGACTGAGACTTAGGAAAAAATCCAGAGGAGATGAGCACTTAACATCATCGTTCCAGCATGCAAAATTTTACATGTAAGCATCTGAATTCCTACACATCATCAGAGCAAGCCTGTGACCTGATCCCCAAGAGAAGTCTCTGTTTCGGGAAAGGCCTAGCACACAGCAAAAACAAACTTTCCCCTGGCGAATTATAGGGAGGTTCCCCCCCATACAGGCTGTTAGTCTTAGTATCTTCCTTATATTCATCTATCCTCTTTTTTTAAATCCATTTGTACTTCTAGCCTCCACATCATCCTACAGCAGTGAGTTCCACAACTCCACAGATGGAAGAAGTTTTAATCTTTCTGGCCAGTAATTTCATTGCCTGCTCTAGTTTTGAACTATCAGGAATTGCTCTCCATACAACACTACTGTGCAATTTTACAGTTTTCTATTATACCCCCTCAGCAGTCTCCTTTCCAAGCCAAAAAGTCCTAGGCAGTGTAGCTTCCCTTCCTATGGAAGTTTCCCCAGGCAACTTCACTGCTCACTTCTGTATCTTTTTCAGTAATCAGAAAGACACACTGTAATCAGAACTGATACACAGCACAGTTTCAAACAGGCAATATACAGATAATTTCTATTTTACTCCCTGTTGCTTTCCCACTATGGTTTTATTTGCGTATTTCACCCCAAATTGAAAACTGAGCTCAGCTTTCTCTTTCATTCACTAACCAAACCGTTTCCTAAAATACAATCCTAGGTGTCAAACCTAGGAGGTCTATCAGCAAGCAGTACTGAACAGCTCAAAGAGACCTCACTGTTTGTCTTAAGCAGAAGAGCCCTACGGGTGCCCTACTCAAAACTACCAAGGAAAAAACCTCCAAACCCTGCACTTTCTGCCCACTTCTCCAAGCCTGCAGCCACTGCCTGTCAACATGGTTCACTTGGCTGTGCTAATTGGCTCTGCACACACTATTAATTCACTCTCTCCTACTTTGAGGTTGTAATTTGTCCCCATTGGGAGGTAATAGAAGCCAGCACACGGTCAGTCATGGCTGGCTCTGATGACTCAGCTGGTGTGAGGTAGTTTGCTAGGACACGATCTCCAGTGTATTTGAGCCCAGTGTTTACTGTGTGATGTGTGATACATATCTCAAGCCACATGCCATGAAATATTTTACATCCCATAACCTTCTTCTGGGAGCTGCTCCCACAGTCTTCCCTGAGTCCTCTTCCAAAGAGCGCATTTGATCAAGCCATAAGACAGTGACACAAACACTCAGTCCGCCAACTGAGAAATATCTTTTACACGCATCAGCACTCCCATTCCGCAACTTGGTGCCCTTCCTAGCACCCTTGGCAGCATCCTCATCCCTCTGTGAAAACAATCCAGCCCCTCCTTTCCTCACTCTCCAGGACATGGCCGGTCTGTCACTCAGGTGTGCATCCAGCATGGCATGAGAATCCATGCCAGTTGGGCATCCAGCACCTACACGTGCCTCCACCAGGCGGCCCGACCCAGCAGTGGTGCTCTCAACTGCAGGGAGCTGTTCCTCTGGCACTGCAATGATACTGCTGGGATCAGAGCCACTAGAGGAGAAGGGCAGTGGCACAGGTGACAACGGCCCATCAGCACTAACTCTTTTGCTTTGCAGGCTTCAAGTTGCAGCCAGTCTTTTCCAGTGGTGCCCAYTGGAAATATCGAAGCAGCTTCTCACAGATGTGGCAGGGAGGACCCATCTACCAAGAAACGTTTTTTCCAGTAGTCTCCAGTGACAAGCGGTACTGAAAGCCTCAGCCCAGAATCTGAAGTTCCTCACGCCCTACCACCTCACAGCTCAACTCCTGGCCAGGTCTGAGAATGCTTGGCTTTGTCTATGTTTTAAAGCACAAGGCAAGTAGAAAGATGAAAACTAGCCATTCAAGAGGGAACACAGTAAAACAACTATCTCCAGTCCTAATCCATCAGGAGAAAAAAGGATTAGTTACGTCACAGAGAGGGGAAATCCCAACACAGACCTCCTACCAAGGAGGAAGGAGCTCCCCAATATCGCTGTAATGCTAGTCTCATCCCCTTTGACCTCCAAAAACATCAGCAGAGCTTCACAGTGCTCCATCAACGATGGAAACTACCTTTATGTGAAATCCTTTGTAAGAAAAAAAGGAGAAAGATAAAACGAAAACGTGTTTCACAGCTACAGAATGCCTTGTTGTGGCCCTACTATCTGGATAAATCTGTCTCTGAATTCTAGTACTGCTATCTCTGACATCCTTATTAGACGTTTAATTTATCTGGTAGAACTCCAAGCTCCTAGATTTCCACAGAATCCCATACCATGTAGAAAACATTCCTAGTTTCTGTTAACAGATGTTTTGAAGGATCCCACTAAAGACATAATGAAAAAAAATCACTTCAGCTGTATTCAGTTGAAATTCAAACCATATAAAGAATCTCGCTCTCTGCTGCATTTCATCAGTTTTAAGGATACTTAAAGGATACTTTTAAGGATACTTTCATCCTTACTGGATGCCAGCTGGTTTCCTCCAGATTAAACTCCCAAAACAAATAATTTACATTTCTTGACCAGATCCTAGATGAGCTAGCTAGAAATAGCCCAAAACAAAACCTACAACAAAAGCTGACAAAAAAGGCAAAAGACTCCAAGAAACCACATATTGTTCCTACTCATTATCACATTTAATTTTATTTTTAAATTAAACATCCAAACTCTGGATATAAGGCATCTGTTAATAGTGAAACACGTAAAGTCCAGCTGTCACAAAGTACTTTTGTGAAGTTGTACTAACACTTATCTCTTGCAGTTACATCCAATGCTAATCTTGGCATTAAACACATCTTTAAAATTATTTACAACACTATTTATTTCCCTGTGCATACATTTCATAGAACACCAACATACACACTGCAGTGAGAATCTCTCTTTCATGCCCTTTTTCTCTCCAGACTGTCTTAACCAAGACAGTCTTCGCAAACTATACAAGAACAACACGGAAGCAAAGACACTGCCTGTGGCTTAACAAGGAATAACCTTTGGAAAATAATTTAGATGAAGAATCATTTATAGCTTTCCTTAATTGCTATACCCAGTTCACTTTGGAGCTCAGTAGCATTACAAGAGATGAGCAATACCATCTATCAGTGAAAAGCTTAACTCTTTCCAAAATTCTTTATTTACTGCTGCTCCAGGACATTCCACAAACAAGTTTAACTTTGGCTGGAGTTTTCTGCATTTATCTTCCTGCCAGCAGTGGCATTTTTTGGGGAAAAAAAAAGGTCACTATAATCTAGGCTTGAGTTCCATATGTTACTAAAGAAGTAGATGAAGAGAGTAGTTCTCTGTGCTTCAACAAAACACTGCCTGAAGACAACTCAGCAACATCAGAACCAGTATGGTTAAATTTGGCTTAGGCTATGGGCCTAAAAAATAACCCACCCTAGCAGAAATCAATTGCCACAACTCCGCTGTTAAAGGCAYGGAAGCTTTGATGGCCTGTCTGGTCTTTCTGCTCAGGCTGAACACGAGCACATATCTGGGCTTGGTTTGGCTTCTTCACAATTGCCTAGAGGAACATCCCACCTATGGGCTGTTCTTGGCAGCCTCCTTCCCTCAGGAGGCACAGGGACACATTACAACCTAAAAATTAATTGTTGTGACAATGCTAGCAGCTGATCACCATCCACTATCTTCATCAAGGGGTCCTCCCTTGCCAGGGAAAGAATAACACCTGGAACAACCGTGTATGCAGCCTGCTCTGCATTCAGCTTCAGGGTGCACTGGGGAGGGTGGTGGTCAGGGGAAGGTGGCAGGGATAGCTCTGGCAGCCACATCTGGCTGCCATCCCTCCCAGGTGCTCCAGCCCTGGGCCAGGGGCAGGATTGTGGCAGAACAGCTATGCCTGCAACACGTGCCTGCCTCTCCCAAAGCCACCTTCCATGTAGGCTGCGGGCACAGAAACACCACCCTGCCCACGTGTGGCTGATCCAGACATCAGGACACACTGAAGCTGTAAGATCTCTCTCTGACTGCTCAGCAGAGGTGGGTGGCCCACACCAAAAAAGCCAACAGCCAAACAACCAGCAGCACTCCTCTCGCCTCAAAACACTGTGTGGACTAAAAGCTGGGTACAAATCAAATCATTGTCCCTGATTTCTGTAATAAACACTGTTTGTTTCCATGCTGAATTACGAATTCTTAGCCTTGCCACTGCCCTCCATAGGTGAGTTCATTATTATTTTATGCTTGTTTCACAGATAGGGGAAGCAAAGGCCGAAGTGATCATTTTCAGAAGCACTGGCTTTTGAGTTGTTGGTGCTCTGGGGATGCCAGCTGAAGGCAATGAACTACAAAAACTCCAAAACAAACACATGCAGAAAAAAACCAAAACCAAATTAGCCAATTTTTGGATTGTACGTCAGAACTACATTACTGGGCAAAACCACAGGTTGCCTTAGCTCTCCCTTTCCCACAGTAAGCAGGTTATTAGAAAAACTTTTGTCAGAAGAATTCAGAACACAAGCACTCAAGGACCCAGATAACTTTTCTAAAAGAGAGAAACATCGCTTCTGTGTCACTCTAAAAGACTTCATCTCCCTCTTATCATCATTTCTATCAGCAGAGTACCGCTTAGTCGCCTCTCTCCAAAAGGCACTTTGGGATGCAGGCTGTAATATGCATATAAATTATCATTAAAGTATCCTCTGTTTCATTGGGGCATTTCAGATTCAAGATGCTGTTTTAATGGGTTGCCTCCCAGGAAACCGACTTCACCTGTAATGACACAGTAAATACTAATGACCAGTGTTTAATTAGGGCAGTGCTAGTAAAATTTTGCTTCAGAGGGATTCAATTTACCTGGTGCCAAGGAGTTAAGTGATTAATCAGGTGTTAAACAGTATGTACTTCCAAACACTGGTCTTCTACCATTCAATCCTACACCCACTGAACTTAATGAGAGTTTTGTCATTGACACTAACAGAACGATCCTCCTCCTAGGACAAAAGTTAACTAGTAAACATTAAGGAACATACTCTGCACTAACAGATACTCAGCCTTGCCTAAGGGTAACAGGATTCTGGCTGTGTGGTGCTGAACAGTCCCTCAGCATGGTAAGCCTTCATGGGGAGAGGGCTCTTTCCAAAAACAGCATCAATGAAGTATTAGGAGACATAACCCACCATCCAAAAACTAAGTAAATCTGGGGAAGCTAGTTAAGACTGAAAGCTCAAACGCTGTGCTGATTCTCTGCCCTTCAGCTTTTTTTTCCCCTCTTCCTTTTTTAAACGATTACAAAGTACATCCTCCAACCCAAAATGAGCACCATGAGACAAAGTCCTTGAGTTACAGGATTCTGTGCTGACTCCTGCAGCCACCACAACGAGCTCAACACAGGAGAGAGCATCTATATCCACCACCGTGCACCTACATAAAACTTCCACTGAAACCAGCTATGAAACCTAACTCGCAGTGAGGCTCTGTGCCTTCAGTGCTGCCCACAGAAAGCACTCTCGGCTCAAGCATCAGCCAGGTGCACACAAGGCACCCTGGGCTCAGAGAGGCCCTGGTCTGCAAGACCTGAAGCAGCTGACCTCTCCCCATATCCCAAGTTTTAGTTCCCCCACAACTCCACACTTGTGCCAGCACAATTGTTTGTATGGTTGCATGGTCGGTCAGACTAAGCAACTGAAAGTGCCATATTTACAAAAAATAAAATAAATAAAACTGTGCCATTCAGAAACCTTCCATTTGCCTGCTGAATTTTGAGTCTCCATATGACACCATAGTGATAGTCTCAAGGTATGATAATTTCAGGCAAAAAAATACGGAGATCCTGACAAGCTCCAGGTGAAGTTTTGAACAGAACTTATCCCGTGGACCTTAACCGATCTCAAAATTCATCACCTGTGTCTAAACTGCTAGTCCTGTCTACCTTTGAGCTTTTGCTCTGTGTAAGCCTCTGCCAAGATGTTTACATTCTCCTGGTGCCTCAGTTCTCCCATCTGTGGGAGGAGAGGTGAGGCCGTAAGGATCACTTGCCAACACTGTAATGAGTGCCAACATCGTGGCAGTATTTACAATAATATAATCAGCTAACTACTGTGACTAAGGATCAGAGGAACAGGTTTACTACCAACGTATATATTCCATCAACCAGGATAAAAAAGTGTCTGAATACGACAACCACACCAGATGCCCCTTCCCAACTGACATCGGAGTCAAAGCCCTCAAGTCCTCTCAGACTGGAGTCCGCCACAACCCCAAAGCCTTCCAGTTCATGCAGAGAGTAAGCTGACATCCTAAGCTGTAGCAAACACTGAGGGCCCAACCTTCATGCTCATCTCTCACTCCCGKGGTGAGATCTAAATCCCAGGATTACTTGTCTCTGCAGCGTTAGACTCTATGCACACACTTAACCTCCTTGCCACAACTGCACAGTGGGTCTGCTTGCCATGATCCAGGCAAGCACACACCCAAGTGTTGGCAAGGTTTGGGTATCAGCAGCGTATTTTTCGTCTCTCAGAGCAGTCAGTCAGCACACACACTTGCTGCAAGCACATATCAATACACAATCACACATACATACTGATTACTACTTCACACAAACCAAGATATATTACTGCAAGTTTCTACTGAATACCAGTAATGAAATATACACCAAAACTTCGCCTCCTCAAAGTTTTTCCAAATCTGATTAGAGCACTTCACTTCATGGTGAGACAGGAAGACGGTGCACCAAGCAGCTTGGGCATAAACAACGCACCAGCCTTCACCCTCTACACTGAAGCTTTCCACATTCATCACCCCAGGTGCTGTGGCATTTACTGCACGCACCCTTGTCCCAAACTGGAGGAGGAAGGGGGAGAAAAAAAAMCCAAACCAAACCAACGAAAGAACAACGAAGTAAGAAAATACCAGCACCACTGCTTCCCGTTCACAGGCTCCTAATAAAATTTTGTGACACCCCTGTAGCACAACACTTGCCTACTCTTCAGAACAACGCAGCAGCTTAGCAGTGAAGTTGGGGTACGGTGTGGAGCTTGTTGCTCTGCCTCAATATCATATTCCATGCCACGAGCAAGGCTGGAACACTCAAGAAATCATCAGCTGTACTTGCATAATCAACTACCATTTAAACAGCTCCTCTTAAATCCAGCTGCTGAATGTAATCACCTTTAACACTGCCTGGTTAAAAGAAGTGTCCAAAAACCAGTGGTAGTTAGAAAAGTTGAAGGGAAAGCTACCCAGAATGGTTTGACTGGTGAAGAAATGCTTTCATTTGAAGTTCACATTTCTGTCTAGAAAGTTTTACTTTCTATTTTTGACACTAATAAAATTGCCATCAAAGAAGCCAGTAACAGTAGTTTCTGTTCTCCAAGAAAATAATTGCAAGCGTCTGCATGTACACTACACATAAACAAACTATACATTAAAAAATAAGTTCAGATCATGATGTTTAGAATTGGCCACTTTAAAAAAAAAAAAGTTTTCCAATAACTGTGGAAATGTAATGAAAATGTAGCATTTACTCATTTCAAGCAGAAATTCGCCTATATCTCTCTTACTAGGTAGGTGATTCCTTACAGTAAATATTCTATAACATACCTTACTGACCCTAGAGAAGGACCAGTTTTACAGTTCCTCAAATCAATAGGATGGTTGCTGATTTCAGTAAGAGCAGAAGTAAGCATTGTATTCTCAAAATGACACATATTGAAAACAAGGAAATACAACTCATATGACACTACTTTTTCATGACGTTCATCTGTGTTCATCAGTTCAGAAAACACAGCCTACCTTTCCATGGGGTTTACTAGAAAAAAAACAGTAGCTATAACTCATTTTATAGATACATATATAGGGATCCAATCAGTTAATTGCACACATTTCGCCTGCATTAGCATTTTAACATACAGCAACACACATACAATACCCCGTTATCCAGTTTGTCTGTCTGTGTTATGGAAAGTCAAACCAGACTCTAAGCTACGAGACTTCACGGGACACAGGCCTGATTGCACTTAACTCAGCAGAAGAAAATACACTCAGAACTTTTCAAATTGTGTTCCTACCGCGTAGAATGCAAGACTCCCCCATACACGCAAGGGACAAGCAAACAAAAGAGCATCACGCTGAGTAAGTGTTTATTCCAGGCTTTTCCCCTTAGAGAGAGTCTGGAAGTCACCTCTTCCTTCCAGGCAGGGAGAGACAACCACTAAAAATCTCTTACTCGGGCACAGTTAGTCAGCAGGAGGAGGGAGATTCCTGGCTTGCAACAAGACAAAGCGACTCCTAAATAAAACGCAAAACCGAGGGATGAGGGAAGGGGAGAGGAAAGCAGTAGGCTGCTAGATAGGAAGGGTCTGGACAAAAAAGGAAACTCAGTTTTGTTTCCATTGTCTCAGCTTCATGCCGCCTCCACTTAAAACGATAAACTTCACAGGGTAACCCCTTCTTCAATAAGCCAAGGCACGGAGAAACACATCCCCGAGYCTCTGCTGGAGCGGGGCAGGGCTGCGCAGCCCTGGCTCCTCTACCTGCCACCGGCAAGCGATGCCAGGAATTGCAGCGACTAAAATAAGTAATACGAATATGAATATTAAGAAAAAACGGTAAAATTAAAAAAAAAGGAAGAGAAAACAAGCCTCACAATCCACTGTTGGTGGAAGGAGCAGCGGCTGCATCTCTCCGACGGCAGGAAACTTTCAACGAAGTTCCTGGCGGAGACGGCGGGCAGCCAACCCCGCGGGAGGCCAGGCCGGACTCCGGAGCCCCCTTTAAAGCTCCCTGCCATGGAGATCCACGCCAGCAGAGCCGGGCCCGGCCGCCGTGTCCCCGGGCAGCGCCGGGCGCTGACAGCCCACGGCACCGCGTCCCCCCCCCCCCGCGGCCGGAGCGGCGCGGGGAGCGCCCCGCAAACGGGGGGGGGACCGACCCCGCAACCGCCCTTCGCCCGAGGAAAAAACACGAGGGAAAATTAGTTATTTCCACCAAAATAATCCTGGGCAAAACACGGCGAAGCCCACCGCCCCCAGGCGCCGGCGGGCGCGACCGGCGCTGACAGGGGCCGAGCGGACACAAGGACGGGGCTTTACCTTGATGCAACACTGAGCAGGAGTCTCGGACATCTCTCAGGAGGGACTCGGCGGAGCCCGGCGGGGCAGGCGCGGGCGGGCAGACGGGAAGTTCTGGGGCTTTCCCCACTTTCCGCTCCTCTCCCGGCGCGGCGGCGCGGCCCGACCCGGCCCGTCCCCTCAAGGGGAAGTGGCGGCCGGGGGCGGGCGCGGCGCGGCCGGGGTGGCGCGGGGGGGTCCGGCCGCGGGGCCGCGGGGCCGCTCCTCGCTGCTGCCGCCGCTCCCCCGCGGGCGCGCGCGGCCGCCCGCACCCCCCCCGGCGCGTGTGCGCTGCGCGTGCTCGCGGCTCCGCGTGAGAGGCGATGCGCGCGCGCGGGAAGAGGGAGGGGGCGCGGGAGTGCGCGGGAAAAGGGGGGTGGGGGGGCGCAGCCCCGCTCCCCGCCGGTGTTTTCCTTCCTGGAAAAGAGAGAAACCGAAAGGCGGCAGCGAGGGCCGGGCCGGGCCGGGCGCTGCGCCCCGCCCCGCGCCGCCGCTCATTGATCCGGAGTTTCGGGGCCGAAACTGACGTGGGTTCCCGGCACCCGCACCGCCCCTTAAAGGGGCCGCTCCAGCCTCCACAGCCACCACTGGCGGGGATGGGCCGAGCGGGAGTGCGGCTCGCTCTGGCCGGAGCCCTCGGGTGCTGATGCGGGCCGGCCAGAGCAGGGGGAGGCTGGCAGGGCGCGGCCGGGGCCGTGTGGCCGTAGCGTTTTGACACCGCGCGGGGCGGGCCGGGCTCTAAACGCGGGCCCTTTAAGCTCCGAGCGGCGGTCCCGGGGCGGGCAGCGGGACGGGCGGGCTCCGCAGCACAGCGAGCTTTGTTCCGCCGCCGCTCGGAAAGCCCCGGCCGGCAGCGCCGCGCGGGCACCGCGGACACGGGCAGTCCGCGGAGGCGCCCCCGGCCCGGGCCCTGGCCCCGGCCCCACGCTCACAGCCCGGCGTGGTCGCTCCAGCGCAGGGTTTCAGGGAGCTGTTTGTATCACCCGCAGTGTGTGTGATTTCCAGCCGCGATGGTGTCAGCGCTGGTTTCCGTCTGGCTCCTAGACAGTGCAGCCCCAGCCCTCGTGATGGGAGTGAAAAGAGCGGGGGGAAAGTGAGAAATACCTCGGCCATCTCTTCGTCCGAATCTCTCCGTGATTTTACGGGCAATTTTTGGTGTCCTGCCTGGTTTTTAGATGCACTGGCTTTGTTGCAAGGCCTGAACATGCCTGGGAGCAGAGCACTGCTTTGTACCCGTGGCACTAGAAGGCAGAGCTGCTTCTGGAGTCTGCTGGGAGGTGCATTTGGATAGAATAGTCTCCTGTAAGTGATTTGGTGCTACTGAAAATGGCACACGAGAGGGAAACCGCGGTGTTTTCAAAGGAAGGGTTAGCTGAGGTTTCATGATGCCTGCCTTACATGTGGCGTGCTGGCATCGAATGCAGTGCTGCTTCACCTGCATGGCCAAGAGCCAAGACTGCTGTAGGTGCCCCTTGGTCCATTTTGCAAACCAGGACCGACTCCTTGCAGACTCTTAGAGCTTCATTTTGGCCAGTCTCTGAAACTAAATGAGGGAGAGGAAGGGAAGGTACTATCCCCTCCCAGCCTAGCACCCAATGACCCTTTTTAAATATAGGACTAGCTTAATAATGAAGGMTTCATATTTGCTGTCTTACCTCAGCATGGCTGAACTGCTGGAGAAGAGTTGTTGCTGTTTAGAATCACAGAATCGTGAAGGCTGGAAGTCTTTCAAGATCATGCAGTCCAGCTGTTAACCCAGCACTACTGTACCTCCTAAATCACTAACCTGTATCACTCATTGTCAGATCCAGATAACACGTCCAGAGATGGTGACTCCACCAGCTCCCTGGGCAGCTCCTTCCAGTGCCTGACCCCCCAAACAGTGAAATTTTTTTTTTTTCTAGTATCCAATCTAAATCTCCCCTGTCTCAGCTTAAGATCATTTCCTTTCTTCCTCTCACTGCAGGAACACTAGAAGAGACTGGCCCCACCTCACTCCATCCTCCTTTCAGGGAGTTGTAGAGAGCAATGAAGTCTCCCCAGAGCCTCCTCAAGACTCAACAACCACAGCTCCCCCACCCATGTGGTAAGACATGTGGTAGAAAACGTGTAAGACATGTTTTCTAGACTCTTCACAAGCCGCCTTGCCCTTCTCTTGACACGCCCTGGCAACTCAATGTCCTTTTTAAAGTGAGGGGTCCAAAACTGAATGCAGCACTCGAGGTGTGGCCTCACCAATGCTGAGTACAGGGCACTGCCTCTCCCCCTCTTATCCTCTCTGCTTCATCCCCAGAACATTTTGGTTTTTTACCTACATGATTACCGCTGGCTTTCCCCAAGAGCTGGGTTATTATTTTTGGTCTCATGGCAAGTTGGGGATTTTTGGGATTCCTTATATTAAAGATAGAAATTTGAGATGCAAAAGATTTGTTAGGTCATCTACTCTGCTCCCCTGATGGTAGAGGATTTACAGCACTTGTGTGATTGTTCTTTTGTTTTAAATGCCTCGGGTAATGGGGCTTCCACCTCTTTCTTTTGGGAGTCTGTTTCACAGTCCAGATAGTCCCATGGCCAGGAAGATATTTGGTCTATATTTGCATTTGTGCAGTTTCACCCAGTTACTCCTGGTTATAACCATGTTGTGTACTCCCCTAAACAGTTTGTCTCCTCTCTGGCTAGCTGTGTCTTACACACAGGTATCACTTCTTTTCCTGGCCATTACCATCCTTTCTTTTTATCTCCTTTCATTAATCAGTCCCTGCAGCCACTTTATCATTGTTGTTGGTATTCTTTGATACCCATCCAATGGGTCATCATTTCCTCAGCCCACGGATACCCATATTTAGGGCCTCATCCTTTGGGAATGCAGACGAAACCCCATCATGGTTTCATTTTGTCTCCAAGTTGCCTCAGAGAATTGTACAAAATCTGTCACCTGACATCACTGTGAATGAGATCTGGACCCGTGTGTCCTCAGTGATCCCTCTCGCAGTGCAATTGCAATCTGTTTTTCTCCATAGACATTCTGGTGAAGCTGTGTGTCCCAAGTTTCATTTTTCTGCCTGGACTTTCAACATCTGTTCCTTCTGGGATCACTGATAGCTTCTGTTCCTCGCACTTTGATTAATGGCCCTTACAAATACAGGCCTTGATCCATCTCCGCAAACCTCTCAACCAGTGTGGATGGTTGCAAGTATGTCCAGGACCACAACCTAGTTTAGAGGTATTCTGTTCCAGCTCTTTCTGTTTGTTTTTTCCACTACTCCACTAAATGTGAGTGTGATGGATGGTAACTAGAAAAGGTAGGAAAAGAAATGATGAATGTGTAGAGAAGGCCACAGGCACAAGTGCGGTACCTCTTCAGCCACAATTCAATCCCATTGAAGCTGCTGTAAGAAAGCTGGGAAGGAAATGTGGCTGGACAAAACACATCCCACCCCACCCTGTGGTGTGCCCTTGCCAACAGAAGCAGGTACGGCTCAACCATGCTGGCTAGACACTAGACACGGTGACTGGAGAACACCTTTGAACCCTTTGAACAAGGAGGACCAAACCCTTTGTCATGTGTTAGCTTTTCTGCTTGGTTCTGCCTTTGTTTCTCTGGCCTGATCTCTTGCAGTTCCTCTCATTAGTTCCATCTCTTGAGACCTCAGACTTTATACTGCTCTGGGCAGGAAAAGAAAAATGCTACCAAATCTCCTGGTGTGCAGGGTGGTCCATGGTTGCAGGACAGTTGTTCTGGAAGAGTAAGGAGAAAGCTTCTTCAGCTGTCAGCTCCCCTTTAGATCTGTGCCACGTGGAGATTGCACAGAGCGGAAAGGAAGTCCATTAGCTCATATTAAACCTTGAACAGGCTCCCAGTTAGTTTCTTCCCCTCTCACCTAGAGGCTACTGCCTAGCTTATCTCCAGGGAGGACCCATTAGTTAAAAGCAGGATTTATGATCCAGCAGAGCCACCTGTCAACACCCCAGCCAGAATTCCCCTAACTTTTTGTTCGGATAGATGTCAGCAACACTAATACAGGCAAAAGGTACCATGGCCTGAGAAGTGAAGCCAAGATCCTGCCTTGCTTAGGGCTCTCCCAGGAAGGGGACATGGGTGGCATGTTGGGGGACAGCAGCAGGATGAGTTAACCAAGACTCAAGAATGTTCTTCTCATAGTGGTCTGAAAAATTCGGCTTTAGATGCTTTTTTTTTCTGGTCTAAAGTTTCTTCCTGAAAACAGAGCAAACCCTGAAGTAAAGGAGACAAACACTGGGACTTGTAATTTTCTGTCCATAAGGGTGCATCTGCCCAGAAGCTTCCACTGATTCTCTGCCACGTGGGCCTCTTTTACAGTCATAGGACTCCCAGTGTCCTTCTACTTGCACTTGCTCAGCAGCTAGGCTAGGGGTTTTTTCAGATGTCCTGAAAGGATGTTGGAGCCTTTTTCCCGAAGGAGTTAGACACTCGGGTACCTACATCCAGCTGAAAGCCAAGGTTTTCATTCCTTCTTTTGTGTACTGGTTTTCTGGTTTCAGCAGCATACAGCAATACCTCAGATGTCTGCAGTAATAATTGACTTTTATTAAGGAGACTTTGTTCATAGTAGTATTTTCCCTTCCTTCTTTTTATTTGCAAACCACTCATTACTTCCCAGTGCCCAGTTATCATTAACTCATTCTACTGCTTCTCCACTGTTATCTTTTCCTTCCCTTTATCTTTCCCCAGCACAACTTAACTGACTCATTTACTGCTCACTTATTTGCCTCATTTGTATTACTAGTTTTATTTTTGTCTTCCAAGGTTTTAGCAGATAGAAATAGCCACTTGATGTTACTTGACGGGTGTGCTGACATTACTGAGCCTCAACAAAGATGACCCTTCCAGACTGAGGGATGGGACCAAGCTCTTAAGGAACAAAGCTCAGTAGGAGACAGTAAATTCCCAGAACATGCAAGGATAGGTTCATGTTAAAATGCAACTGATTTTTTTAGTCTTGAGGGCTAAAAGGAAATCCATGACGGCTGGTACACAGAGGTACTGTGGAAGTGATCACCACTGCACATTTAGCACTACAATTCTTTTTCCCTTACCCAATAGGTTTCAGAAACCAAATTGTATTTTATGGACCTAGCGTGCATCAGTCATGCTGTTTCTCATCATTAGCAGTAAGTCTAGCTTTCACTTCATGTTCTCAGGCAAGTCCTTTTTCCAAGATTCAGCCACATTTCTTGTGATAGAAGTCCCAAATCCTTGACTTTTTCGGAACAGTTATGAAATTCAGTCTGCAGTGTTAGAGTGAGAAATGCTATATCCATTTTATTTGCATTCTTGCCAATTTGTTCATCTAAGATTCTAATCTTTGAGATTCCATGATCTGGCTCTATGAATAAGATTCGCACCAGAATAATGATTTTGATAAAAAGTGTTTTTTTGTTTTGATTTGATTTGATTTTAAATCAAAATAGCAATTCTTGTGCATTCTCCAAAGCTGCAGGCATTTTGATATAAAGATACTTGTACAGTTTACTTAGGCACTCGTAGCTTTCCCACAACAGTCAAAATAGAAATGCAAAAATCCTGGTATGACACCTATTAATCTAGCAGCAAATAGATGTAAAACAAAATAACCCTGAACATTCTTGTTGGTCTGAGCTGTGTCATCCTCACACATCATCACATACTGTATTATTTTGAATCATCTACCGTATTGCATCTGTAAATAAGAGTTTTCTATCACTCTAGGTGTCACTGTTCTGTTCGAGAAAGGGGAAGGGAAATTGAGGACTGTACTGATTTAACTCCTCTTTATTGTTCAAAGCAGCACAGCATTTTCTGAGAGACAAGTTTCTAGTCATGTTTGAGAAGCGGACTCCATTGCACAAGTCACTCCTTACACACATTTCAAGTTGTAGCACGTAAAAATGAGGCAGTGAGCGGCCCTGACAGAGCTCCTGAGAGCCCTGACTTCAGTGACACCAACCTGGCAAAAGCTAAACCTATCAGCTTAGTCTAAACAGCTTGGACCATAGGCCTCTCTCATGCCACTGTGGAACAGCCCCGTGGCACCACGAGGCACTTAGAGCTAACTCCTTTTCTACCTCTTCTAGTGTTTTGGTTGCAGCGTGGTGCCACAAAGCAAAGCTTCCAGGACTAAATAAGAGCGTAAAAGATGTAGAAGTACTCCATCCTACACTGCTGGGCAGGTCGCAGCACACCCTCCCTTGACCATGCCAGCAGCTGCCTTTAGGACTGTGAAAAGGCACAGGAATATATAACCTGTGTGTTTGTGCATGTGCATCCCTGTGTTTAAAGCCAGCTCAGTTCCCCTGACTGTGGAGGTCAGATGGAGACTGACAGGGATACTTTAAACTGGAATCTTCTGATCCCTCAAAGGCACAGATGCAGCTTCTCCCCTCAAGGTCTTGCTGGCAGTGTCTTTTGCTCACCTCCAAAGAGACAAGAGGCTTGGCCCTGCCACTACAAAATCTTGCCCCAACAAAATGTGTGGAAGGGCCACCAGGCATGCAAGGACCAAGGAGTAAAAGCAGGGTACCTCTGCCGTGAGCTGGAGATGGACAGGGCCAAGCAAGCTTGTATCAGAGGCTCTTGGAAGGAGGGAGAACAGCCCCTGAGCCTGGGAGGAACAGAGGGGGAAGGTCAGTCGTAGGGAGCTGTAGAGGAGCTGGGGCAAGAGGCTGGGCTGCACTGGACAAAACCTCTCCGCTCAACCTTCTTTGGTGGGGCTGGTTGTTTAAATGGAATTTAAATCTCTGCAGATATGTGAGGAACTTCCTGGCATCACCCAAAGACGTGCAGTGACAGGGGCAGGGCTGTGCTGGCCAGGGTCATGCACGGGCACAACCAGAGCAGGGACTGAGGTCCTTGATGCCACAGAGAAATTGCCGTGCATGTGGGCTCATCATTTCTGCAAAGCACCAGTAAATAAGGGAAAGCAAAAAAGGTTACCAAAGATAGGATTTTTGGAGGACAGTTCTGCAAAGCACTAGATGCCCAGCTACCAGTTTCAGACATAAGCTATACCTTTGTGCTTTCTTCTTGCATGATCCAGAACAGTGAAGTGTATGTCAGTATTTACTACCTCATGAATTCAAAATAAAGAGTTCGTTGCCTCTCTACTCAAAACCACAAAATTTTGAGGGGAAAAATTACTTTGGAAAATTCCTTTAAGTTGTATGTGTGTGCACTTTCTTATCTTGCATGTGGATTTTGTCTTGTAAAGTACATTTTCAAACCTCCCCCTACAAATTTTGAATGCTGAAGATTTTCTTCCTTCTCTTTCATTCCTTTTCTTCTTTCTTGTTATTTTTCTCCCTCCCTTCTTGCCTTCCCACCCGCCTTCTTATTTCATATGTAATTAAATGATGTATTACTTCTTAATTTTTTTGGTCTAAGATATATGATGAAACTTGAAAGTAGAAAAATCATCAAGCTATGTTCTGTTACTGTAAAGCATTTTAAACAAAAATAAAGAAAAAATAGAAACTGAAGGGACAGAGTTCAAATTCTATGTCAGGTAAGTCCAAACTGATTTACATTTTGGAGGTGTTATGATTGATTTTTTCTTCTCCACTTTAGTTACCTCAGCTGCAGAGGTGAAGCAAACTTTTCTAAAAATCCAATCCTCTCTATTAGTAATATTTTCACAGGCTCACCATTCCCTCCCTCCTTTTTCAGCATCATTTTCTCCACAGGGTGACAGGATTACAGCTGTCGTGCCCTTCCAAGTTGTGGTGCACACTCTGTCATCTATGTCATTGTAACTCTCTATCTTGCTGGCAGTAAAAGAGTGACACAAATTGTTTTCCTGCCAGATAAAAATTGTCTAGTAGATTTAGTGCTCATAACCTAATGTGAGGAATAATATTATATGAACAACAGCAGTCAATCTGCTCATAATGGTATTGTGTCTCCTGGTATTGCTGGGGGATATAAAAAATTGGGTCCAGCTGCTCCAAGCCTGTGGCAGCTCAGCACCTTTCTGAGCAGTTCTGCACATTTTGGGGCCAGGGCTTACAGTAGTGTGACCACACAGCTGCAAAGCCAGTGGGGTGATGTGAAAACTTAAGCTTGGAAATGGAAAAGGAAATGGAAACTCAACTCAACGTAAGTGAGAGTTGTGTGTGCTCAGCAAATGGCATAATGAAAGCCTGGCAGATTAAAAAAAAGCAACATGAGTACAGCTTGTTGCACAGAATTGCGATTTATCTGCTTTTATTTTCAATAGTTCCAGTGGCATCATAACGTAGGATTTTATAGCCTATTAAATCATGCCTGACGTTTATGGATGTAGTTTAGAGTGCATGCATTATGGAGAGTTAGTAGCCTCTCTATGGCTGAGCAGCAGTTTCCAGTCACAGGTCTTAGTCCATCCTCACATTCTTTTATAACTTTAGCTCAGATACTGCCAAATACACTGCAAAGAAAAAGATTTTGGCAAAGAATACAAAAAATAAACAACTTTTCTGTTCCTGTTCAGTTTGGACTGCCCTGATCTGAAATGGCCTTTATTTCTGTTGTTGTCTTCGATTCCCAAAGGCAAGTCCAGACCCATAAGGGTTGACTGCAGCTTCTGCAGGCACTGCACAGTCTGCCACCTCCATCAGAGCAAACAGATTGCCCTCTCCCAGGAAAGAGGTGGTAATCAGTCCAGGTTGCTGATGATTTTCTTTGGTGCATGTAGGGAGTGGCATAATTGAGACCGGAAATTTGAGCTGACCCCAATATTAGCTTGGGAAGAGGCGCAGAGGAGCTGGGTGGACCTGTGTGCCAAGGCCTGAGCTGGTTTGTCAGACAATGGTGGGATCACCACTGCTGCCTGCCCAGCACGTGGTTCACTGCCCCTTCCCACCCTTGGGTGGACACCAGCTCACCAGAGCCATCCCTGCAGCCGCTGCCTAGGAAGGTGAAGGCTCCCTCTAGGGTTGTACCCATGGAGGCAGGCTGAGAGGGCAACCAGGAAGGAGGAGCAGCTTGAACAAGTCATGTCAACCATAGCAGAGAGAAAGGGAAGAGCAAGGCAATTGGTGAGGATAAAAAAGGCAGTTGAGAAGAGGACCAGGATTTTTCTTCAGGAGAGGCCTCACCAGCAATTTCAGCTGGGGAGAGAGAGGGAAAGAGTAATCAGAGAAGTGGCTGGATAGGTGACCTTGACTGGAGGGGAATTCAGGCTCCCTGCCTGTTATCCTTGCAGCGTGAGAGACTCCTCTGTGTCAGAGGACTATGGCACAGAGACCTTTGTGACCAGGTGGAAGGAAGGCTTTGGCTGCCTGTGGCAGACACTTCTATGTGCCAGGGCCTGAACCAAGTGCAGATTGCAGTGGTCACAACTACCATTGCAAAAGATAAAGACACGTTTCACTCTTAGATACCATCTTACAAGCACTAATTAAGTTTTTACAACATCCATGTGAGGCAAGCACACAATTACCACTCCTACTTTAAAGCCAAGAGAGGAGGGAGGGTGAGCGGTGTGCTGAAGGCTGGGTGGTTACTCAGTGGCAGTGCCACCATCACCAACCAGGAGCTCCTGGTTCCCAGCCTGGCCCGCAAACCATAGCAGCCTCCCTGCCGAGAGAAGAAAGTGAGCTGATTTTCAAGTGCTTTGAGGAAAGAAGGAAGGTTAGAAATAGCCTGAGGCTGTTTCTAGAGAAAGTGTCAGGGCTGAAGGAGAATTTCGGAGGAGGGGAGCAGGAGAGGGGATGCTGGTGAAATAACTGTTGATATGAACGATTAATGAAGGGAAAGGCAGCGACAAATCAGAAGCCAACAACAAGGGAGGAAAATGGGTCAATAGAGAAAGTAGATTTTCTTGAGAGGCCTAGGGGAGAGAGGACAGGTAGCAGCAGGAGAGGAAAGAGCAGCAGTGGGGAGAGAGAAAAAAACACAGCAAGAGTGCACATGGCACTGGTTGAAAGCATCAGGAGACAGACAAAAAATGCCACTGAACGTGGGGTCTTACAGTGCCTGGGCAATTATAAACACACTACTGTCTCTTCCACAGCAGCTGGAGATCTCAGAGCCCTCCACAGAGCATTATTACCTTTGTGTTACCTATGGGAGAACTGAGGCTCAAAGCAGTGAAACCACTTGCCTATGGTCACACAACAAGGCTGACACATTATTCTGGTTTAAACTATTACTATAAATGCAGCTTGACATAGGAGTAGAACAGACAGGCCACACAGTTCTCAGTGGCATAGGAGAGAAAAAGATGAGATGACTGATGTCAGCAGCCCAAATTTATTTTTTTATAGCTCTAGAATAGCTAATGTTAAGTAAAATGACAGATGGAAGCTGTGAGCTTTGGATCCTCTATGCTTTAAACTACAAAGTAAGTAATGCTAACAGTCAGACACACCGCTATATGCACAAATACATGTGCACACAACAGTTCTGATTCTAGCATTAATGTGGTTTGTGCCCTTCAATGATTAATTTCTTCAGTTTTCCAGCTTTCAGCAAAATTAAGGCAAGAGTTTGTACCTACAAAAATGGAGACACATGTATATACCAGAAGACTTCCAGAACACCGAATATTGTTACATTCCCAAAGTCCTTAGACATAGAACAGAATGGAATAGAATGGAATATTTCAGTTGGAAGGGACCTGCAATTGCCTGGAAGTTGCGTATGACCATTGTCCCGGTGGGGTCATTTGTTTGTGGTAGTTAGGTGCCACAGGAGAGAAACTATATGCCTGAGAGCCTGTGGCTGCCACATCAAAAGGAGCATTATCTGAAAAAGTAGAAGCTCAGAAAATAGCTACCAGTGCTACTGATGGATTGCACTGTTTGAGATAACATAATGGTTTTAGGGCCTAAGAAAGTGAGATGCTTTTGTAAAAGTTCGTCTTCATTTAAAAAACCCCCACCTTTCCTCACCTCTTCTTTTTCCTTTTCCTCACAAGAAATGAAGAAATGCAGCTATTTTTTACTATAGGTTTAGGAGGACAGAGTAGTAGTAGCAGCTGTGCAGTGCTACCACCCTCTGGCCACTATCAACAGCACTGTCCTCCATCTGCAGGAGTGCCCTGAGCTCCATCCTCTGCCTCCGACACCTCTGTGAGATAAATGCTGCCTTTCAGTGCACCCAGTAAAGAGAGACAGTGATTTACACCTTCTGATGCAACTCTACAAGATGCCTGTTTTGGCTGCTAGCTTTTGTAAAGAGATCTCATCTGGGTGAAGGATGCAAAGGCCAAACACTTCCAAATGTGTTAGTCCTCTGCACATGTGGCCAGTGGGTTCATCTCCTCGTGACTCCATGTAAGGACGCACTCTTTGAAAAAAGAAGTCCAGTAGGCTCTCTAACACTCCTCAAAAACACACTGCCCCTTCTTTTCCTCTCGTCTATCCTCCTGTCCATAACCATAGTCCATCACCATRACCAAGTCCATAAATGAGCACATGTTCAAGTGCTCATTTATTTAAGGAACAAAAAACTAACTGGAAAAAACACATCTACTATGCCCACCATTTTGCTATCAAAAATATGCTTCCCAAAATTAAAACCAGCAGCTCTTGACACACAATAACTCATTTTTCCTTTTTTTCACCTCCATCCACAAGAGAGATCCTGGCTATCTGCCTAGACGAAGAGGAAGCCACAGCAAACTGGCATCTTGCATCACACTCTTCAATGGGCAAAACTGGCATGTCAGGGGCTGTAACAAGGAATGAACTTGAGAGTCAAAGGAACTGTAGGTTGTACTTTACCTTTGGTTCCTTTCTGAGTACCAACAGGAAATGTGTGTCTTCAGCCGACCATATTTGTGCAAGTAAATCTATTGTGTCTCGATGCCATAGTTTGACTTCGGGGGTACTGCTCCTTAAGCCGTTTCCTGACATTGATGACCATGATGCCTTAAATAATAATAACAATAATAATAATAAATAATAATAATAATAATAATAATAATAATAAACAAACCAAACCAAAAACAACAACACCCCACCACCCCCCCCCAAAAAAAAAACCCCAAGCCACAACTTAATCATCCAGTATAGAAAATGAAGTTCATCAGTAAAAGATTTCCCATGCTTAGCTTATTTTCTCAGATAATGTGTGTTCCTTTTGGGAGATGGATGCTCTATTTCATTTGTTATATTTGATGGAAACTATAACACCTATTTGTAACCAAGATAAGGGATTGGATTCCCTTACTTTAGGATTTTAAATCTCTCACTAGCAGAGTGGGTAAAGACTTGCATAAGGCTGAATGACTCATCCTTGTACTTCACAGGTAGCTGTGTCTGGCATCAAAACCTGCCAAGAGAGCAGAGGTGAAGAGGGCATGTTCTAGACGTCTCTGGATACAGCTTCTCATGGATGAATCTCCCCAGACGTAGAGAATCCTTTCTGAAACTTTCTTACAAGCTGGAAAACCTCAAAATATCTTTGCAACAGAAATAACATCGTTGTGTGTGGGTTTTTTCCTCAGTCTAGTCTTTACAATACTGCTGTCTCCAAAGATCCTAATTGAACAGTCTGGCCTCTATATTGTTTATTAAGCCCCAAAACCTTCTAGCTGACCACCAGTCAGCAAGTCTGACCAACATAACATAGAGGAAAGGATGGGAAAAAAAATCAAAAAGTGTTACGGTTTAAAGATATCAAATCTGTAATGAGGGAAAGTGAGGAAAATCACAAGTTCAGGCTTTCTCCCCGAAAACACTTGCCACCAGCTGTCTCTATTTAAAATGCCTTGTTTGATGCCAAATGCCACATTATTTTACAAAGAAAAAAAAGAAGCTGATTGAAAAGTTGCTTCCTAGTTTGTGTGAGACAGAACTCAAATCACCTAAAACTCTAGAGGTCAGTGCCATGAATGCTTGATGAGTGACAAGACTTTCTGCAGTTTGCTTAAGAAAATTTATTTTTCTGGATATGTATGTGTGCTCAAGCAAGAAAGAAAAGCTTCACTCCAAATCAAAATGAAAATCAGAAATTGACTTTTATGAGATTTTTCACCTCTATTCCCAATCAGAATCAATCACAGAATCACAGAAGTCTGCTGATGTGGCGTGATGCAGATGGACAGATCCACGTGCCTGACAATTCTATAAAAATATCACTATTACTTGGATGCAGTAAGCCACAGTGGGTGAAGTGCCCAGCTGGGCAATAGTCCTTCAAATGCCAATGGGCAGCTGATAAAAGAAACAGGAAGAGTTCCTCGGTCCTTCCAAATAGGCGCATGATTTTAAATCAAAGCTGCCACTTTGCCCACTGCTGATCATAAATTTGCCCAGTGTGCCTGGAGGCATTGGCCAACCCCAGAGTGCCAGACCAACCGTCACAGTGGCATCAGCAGTGGTACAACAGTGCCATCCTTACCTCCAGAGTCCAGAGAACACACTGGGATTTAGTGCCTTGCTGGGGGAATTTGCACATGTGACTTCCCTTCTCTGTTACAGCTTTCTCACCAAACAGTATTAGAGTAGTGGTAAAGCAGCTCAGCATGTACAGGTTAAAAGTACAGCATGGGAAGTAGATATTATCACAGAGTAGGAGAAAAGGTTTGTTTTGTCACCTAATTTACCACCCTCAGAGACACAAATTCAGAATGCAGATAAGCCATAATAAAACCAGGTCACATGATTTGAAAGGTGAATGTTTATATGGATCTGACAGGTGTTAATGATGATTTTCAATTGAAAAAGAAATCCTGGAAGATAAATTGCTTGTTAAACAAGTCTAACAGCATTAATGTTTTCTAACAGCATTACTTTCTGGAGCGCAGTGTTGCAATATATAAAGTGTCTTGCTACCTTTATTTAGGAGAAGATCCTTATGAATGTGATAATCTTTCAAGGTTCAATTTTATCGTATAATGTGCTGCAACCCATGTTTCCTATGTATGGTTCATAATGAGATTAGTACAGTATAAATCTTCATGCAATTTAAATAAAGAGTCTCTTGAGTGTCTGCCATTAGAAATATATTGTTCTGTATTTGCCTATAGGCACTGATGTTGCATCCCATAATTGTAACATATTTATCTGTGTCATATTACAAGGCATTTGATTTAATTTTAAATGGGAGAATTTAATCTTTTTTTTTGTTTTGACTATGATATAATTTGGTTAATTACCATTTGTTGGACTTCTTTTCTATTTGCCATGAAGTCTTTCAGTTAGTATTTCAAAAGTAGCCCATATAGAGTTGCCTTTGGTATAGTATGTGGAGCAGTCACTGACTCAATACAGAGATCACTGCTGTAACGTCAAATGTATCCCATTAATCTTGCATTTCCAGATTTCAATTGATATAATTTTCTATTCACACAATCTGAATTATTAATTTCCGTATTAATATTCTTACCTATTTGTTCTAATACTTGGATATTTCCTAAGTTTCCTGACTCTGTGGATTCATTCAGTAGTGGTCAATTCTTAATATGGCCAAGCAGAATTCAAAGTAGGAAAAAATCAATACCAAATTCAGATACCCTTTCCTTCCTCAAATAGGGTTTAATTCTGCTCTCACCTTTACTGATGGACACCAAGAAAAAAACATTAATTGCACTCAATAGAGCTGGGGGTCCAAATCAGTTGTTCCCCTGTCACTTTGTGGCATTGAAAGGGAAAGATCTCTCTCTAGTGACTGGAAGTTTGAATTATTCTCGTCCTATTGCAGGTGTCTGCAATGGGTCAGAGGAACAGGCGAATTACCTCTGTCTCCCCTGACCGTAGCGGGAGTTTAGGCAATTAGCCAACGTCATGTAAACCTATATTCCAAGCTGTCCCATTTGTGCTTGCAGTGTATTTGCCTCTGCTTCATATTATTGTGGCATGTTCATCACAGCTCCAAGGCAGCGGAGGACACAGTGCTGTCTGGCTCTCTCCAGTGCAGACAATTACAGAATCTTGGCATCTATTGTAATAAGGCCAGTAGCTTAGCACTGAACAATTTTCATCAGCATAAAGCCAGAATAAGCTCAAATAACTTCATCAACCCCTACCTTTGTTGTGATTATCTTGTCCACCCCAATATATTTCACAGGACCTGTAGATTTCCCTTGAGAACTCCTGCACCAAGCTCCAACAGTTTGAGGCTCAATGGCACCAACTTCCTCAGAAAATTAATATCCCTTCTTGGTTCAGAGCCTTTCCAGTGTGAGTTAACCCTTTCACATCCCAGGTAGGAGTGTCCTATAACTCGCCACTCCACTATTAGACACTGTAATAGTATCATCTTGATTCCCAGCAACATTCTGCTGGTGAAAGAAACAGGCATATAGATTTTTCATAGAATTCATTGCTAATATTGAATTTACTAGAAATAAACAAGAACTGCAAAGGCATTGTCTCACATTACAGAATATACTTTGGCTAAGGCACTGCCATGATGGGTTTAACAGTGTTACAAGTCCACCAATCATGATAATGGTTGATCACTGAAAGGTTTGCTTCCTGTTTGCTCCCCACTTACTTAAAACCAACAAGCTCTAAAATATCACCAGCAAATTTTAGATTGTGACGTTGTTTTGTCAAAGGAGAGATCCGTGATGAACCTGCCCTTCCCTGCCTCCAGCTGCCTGCTCTCAGTGCTCAAACTCCAGCGTTGCCACTCTGCCTGTGCTGGAGCCAGACAAGGTGACACAGCCAAGGGAGAGGAGGAGGAAGAGACCTTCCTCTTTGCCTAACTCTGTGTCCTGACCTTCAGTGCAAGGCCCGGCAGAAGGGAGGGTGTTTCTTTTCCTCATTGTATGACTGGCATGGGCCCTTGTCACATGAATTGACACTGAGGTTGCTCCTCATCAGATGATGTAGTGTGGGGACATGCCACCTAACATGTGGCTCAGTCAGCTGTCATTCTGCCTCGCTGCACATCCATGCATCTGTCTCTCTTGGAGTTTTTTTAGTTTTTCTTGTTTTGCCAGAATCAGTAGTTCCATGCCTTTATCTGCAGCTGTTATTATAATTTATATAAAAGCAAGAACCAAGCTTCTCATGTAATTACTAGGCTGTAGAAACTGAGGCTTGAAGAAAAGTAAATAACCGTGGCAACAGTTGGCAACCGTGGCAGAATCGTGAGACAGCAGTGTCCCCTGGGGCCAAGAAGCCCAGTGGTGTCCTGGAGTGCATCAAGAAGAGCAGTGCCAACAGGTCAGAGAGATGATCCTGCCCCTCTGCTCAGCCCTATGAGGCATGTCTGGAGTGCTGTGTCCAGTTCTGGGCTCCACAGGACAGGAGGGACATGGAGCTCCTGCAGTGGGACCAGCGGAGGTTGCGGAAATGATGAAAGGACTGGAGCACCTCTCTGACAAGGAAAGGCTGAGGCAGCTGGGGCTGTTCAGCCTCGAGAGGAGACACAGCTGAGAGGGGCCCTCATCCCTGTCTGTCCCTGTCTGCAGGGAGGGCTCAGAGCAGGGACCAGACTCTGCTCCATGGGGACCAGCAATGGCACAAGAGGAACGGACAGGAACTGATGCCCAGGAAGTTCCACCTGAACATGAGGAAGAACTTCTTCCTGTGCAGTGACTGAGCACTGGAACAGATTGTCCAGAGAACGTGTGGAGTCTCCCTCACTGGGGATATTCCAGAACCATCTGGACACAATCYTGTGCCATGTGCTCTGGGATGACCCTGTTGGAGCAGGGAGGTGGGACCAGATGACCCACTGTGGTCCCTTCCAACCTGACCCATCCTGTGATCCTGTGAAAACCTTAGGGGGTTGGGGTTTTTTTATTTTCTGACTCCTCATCTAAACCAATTGCAAATTCTCTGAAGCAATGCTTCTTGAGCACAGACAGTTCATTTTTCCCTAGAGAGAAAAGGTACACATGCCCAGGAGGACCAGCTGAGACTGCCAAAAGTGGCAAAGGAGTGGGACAGTTTAGGTGGTGAACTTAGGGGGATCTGTGCCCAAATAAGATCAGATAGGCAGGGCTGAGGAGCTACTCTGCATGTGACTCGTCCTTGGCTGGAAAAGGCAGATGCTAAAGAGACTTTGCTAATTTCCCCTGCCTGGAAACCTGTAATGAGCTCAGAGCAGAACATGTGTTAGTTTTTCCTAAGCTAGAAAGGGCTGAAAGCCAAGAGACATGTTTCAGGGCCAATTTGCTGACCTGTCTACACTGTAGGAGAAAGTCTAAGCCCCGGAGAAAGCCTAGTGTGCTCTGTCTGTGAGCAGAGAAAGCTGGCAAGTGTCACTGGGAGCCCAAGGGTGACACAGCTTTTGGGACAGGAGAAAGGTTTGTTCCCTTCATTCATGGAAATGTTCACAAAGAACTCCGGTTGATCATATCACATACATTCAGTACTGCAAAAGTCTATGTTTTTCCATGGATGGGATGCTAAAAAATATGCTACCATGGCATGTGGCACAAGTCATGAGGGAGACTGCAGGATGCAAAGCCTTCCTGCCCACTGACAGGCAGAAACAACCCGCATCTGGACAGTGCCTGTCACGGTGGGACATTTAGAGATGGCCAGGGCACTGCAGGTAATGGAGGTGCTGCAACCTTGTTATTGTAGTGATTTAAATCTTGGGATTAAATCTTCCCTTTTGCAGCAAGGTTAATCATCCAGTGCTGTAAAACCCCAGAAGGTAAGGGGCTAATGTGTATGTCTCAAACACTGATAACCAGATGGCTGTGGAGCCAACCAAGGACTGTTGGAAATAACAGACAGTAACACGCTGTGGGAAAGAACAAGGCGTGGCTGGGGAAGGGGGCTATGTGGAGGTAGGGCAGCACTTCTCTGGGACAAACACCCTTGTTCTAGTTCCTGGAGATCAGCATAACACAGGGCAAGCACAGGGATGAGGCCAAGAAGTGGGCATGGAGTGTAGAGGGGATCAAGACCACTCAAGACCCCCTAAGCCCTCCTACCCATTTCAAGAAAGGTCTGAAAGAATGAACTGTGCATGAGAACTAATTTGCATAGAAAATGAGAAACCCATCTTCAGGGCAGGGAATACTATCTATAAAAAGGTACCCCCACAAAGCCCAGGCTCATGCCCCAAGATCCTGGACATCCCATGGGCTGGACCGACACCGGGACAAGGACTGGAGATCTCTTTTTCTCTCTTTCTTCCTTTTCATCTTACTCCTTTATCCAAACCCCGCTGCCCTGTGCTTACATAGTAGATCAGCAACTAACCGACCAATTTCCACGCCAAGTGTGTAATTTACTAATAAAGCTTTGTGAGTTTTTGCAGACCCGCTGACTTTTGTTGTTCCTTTCAACCATGAGCATCTACAAATCTTGGGTGCTCCCTTCCCCTTAAGGTTGGGATGTCACAGGTGCATGCAAACTATGTCTGTGACTCCCAGGTAACATCAGTATCGGTAAATGTAGTGTCCCCGAGGCACTGCTGGTGCGGGACAGCCAACAACATCACTGTTAACATCGCCCCTCCAAGCCAGCCCAATGGCACCCAAACCTCCTTTGAGGTTTAATGGCCCACATCCACTCCTGAACCACACTCAGACTTTGCTCAGGTGCAAGCTGGTTGGTACAAAGAAAAAGGTGCTACCAAGGACCACTCCAGTGGCTGAATGGAGTAGGTGACTGTGTTCCCATAGCTGGCGATGTTCCCTGACACCATTTAAGTGCCAGCCATGGTGGCTGGTCCTTGGAGTGCTAGTAGGTGCTGGGCTGACTTTACTGCTGAACCACCCTGCACTACACACAACAAACAACAAGCAAGGACATCTTTCCACTTAGTCATGGGATGTTCACAGCTGCACGAAAGTGCTACATAATATTGCCAAAAAATCTAAAAGCTCTTGAGATATTTAGATATATAAACCTTTCCAAGCAATAATAAAATCTAAAGGAAAATTGTCAGAAAAGTAAAAACTTCAAATGTTGATTCCAATTTTGTGTTGCAGGTTTAACCTGTCCTACATTACACTGGCTTGGTGATTGCCTACAGGCCTGAAAAACTTCACTGCCTAGTGCAGAGTAAATGCTGCCAGCATATTCCCTATCACTTCAGCCTTCCAAGAAGAGAACACTGGTAACATTTTTCAGGTAAATGCTGATTACTGCTACATCATCCTCAGATTGAGTTTCTGCATCTTGGAACAATCAAGAGGTTTCCAGGAAAATCTTGCAAACAATTACCACACTTGTTCTCCATCAGTCACCACAGCATAGCAAAACTTGTGGGCCACCTTTTGTGTTTTATGCTATCCAATTCAGACCAAAGCTTCCAGTTTGTTAATCAATCATACTTCGTATACTTCGTATTTAATATTTGCCCTTTCCTGGAGGCAGAACTATTCCAGAATAGATAGAACAAGATTAAACTAAATGTAAAACCTTCATCACTTCTGAATGCTGTACCTCAGCAACAGGCTTTCTTAATATGGACTTCTGCTCTCCAATAAACAGGTGCTTGCATATCACAGAAGATAATCAAGCCCAAAGTCTAGGAAAACTGCCTCCAGCCAAGACCACAGGGGTTTATAATTAAGCACAAATTGTGAATGCATGTCAGTAATCTCAATCTGGAAGACACCACTGGTCAGTGCAAATAGTTTTATGAAAGTGAAGTAACAGCTGAATGGGCATTTATTATTTACCCTCTTAGGAGGATTAACAACGAGTTGCTAAGTGTTAGTTACTGGTTTAAAGTTTTGCTACTTTATATCATATTAATAAAATTTATCATTACAAGCAGTCTCTTATATGCCAGAATGCTACAACACCTCTGCTACTCCCTTTTTTCAAGTCATTTGCTTCCTCATTTCATTTATATCCGCATTTCCAAGAATATTGAAAAGTCTCAGAGGCAAACTGCTTTTTTCTAAGAACAGGAGGATGGATTTGTTGAGTCATCAGCATTTGTGAAAGAGAAGAGCACTGACCAAAGCCAGGAAATTCAGAATTCATGTGCGAGGCAAGACTCCAATTAAAAAACTCCTTGCCAACCTATTCTCAATCCAAGCACCTCRTTTGACTGATCTTCCTCTATTAAGAGAAGTTGCATCTTGCTTGAGTAACACCACATGGACAGGAAGAAATGCCAGAAGTGGGAACTGCAAGGTTCTTAGCTTGGTCTGTGAATCAGGAAGAGCTTTCCATATGGATAATGCTCATCCTCTTTCTTTTTCTATACTTTTTTGTGTGACTGGTTAGTACCAGAAACTTCACTGGCTTTGGATTAGGTCCTGTAAACTGCTCCTGTTAAACCTCCACGCTGAATTTGGAAGTCTAAAAGCCTTCCTGTACTTCCACTGTACAAACTTTTGAGTTGCAGTTCTGCTTGTTTGACTGTTCTGCTATCAATTCATGTGTTTCATTAATCTATCAATTAATTGACAAATTAGATTAGGAACTAACTTCCCTACCACTTTCCCTGCATGCTTTGGACATTCAGCAAAATGTAAGAAGTCTGTCTTTTCTTTCTCTGAAGGACTATATATCAGAGGGGCTATTAATCTCCTACTAATAGAGCAGGTTTTCCTGCTCCATTTTCAATATTCTGATGACTTTCACTAGTTTCTTCATTTTATACATACAAATTGATAAGGAAGAGTCTTTTTCTCAGAATAGTTACCATTATTACAATTATTCTTGGTTTTTTTATTTTATTTGAACAGTAAAGTAACTATTGAGAAATATTTTGGAGCCATCTGCCTCCCGTGTGTCGAGAAATCAAATATCTCCACATTGCTCTGTACTGTCCTGCTACTATTAATATAGTCACAATATCACCTCAATGCAGGTAAGGAAAAATAATCTCTATTGACTTTTTAAGGTGGCTAATACATCTGGAACAATATATTCAATTAACACAACTGATAACAGCTAAAGATACTCACTGTGTTCAGTGAGCAAAGACAACACTTAATCATTAAGCAGCATTTAGAATATGAATGCTTTATAAAATTTGCTTGGTAAGAGCAAGAATTCTACTCTCCTTCCACCTGATACTCCTTTAAAACAATGARTTATAACTGTTCAGTCTCTTCTGTTTCAGTCTAGTCTTTCTCCACATTACTCTGTGCCCATCTAAAATCCCAGCTAGGTTCCTACAAGCTGTCTGCAATGATGTTTCAGCTGAGTCCTTGAGGAGCATAATCTGAGACAAGCAAGCCACCCTTCCAGGGGCTGGCCAGTGGGGAAGCAAGTGCATGAAAACAAAGCCTTGCAATTAGGATTCAGAAGGTCTGGTTCAACTGTAGGCTAGACTTTGAATCTGACATTAAGAAAGACACTTCCCCTACCTGAGGCGTATCCTCAGCTGATGTAAATTGCTGTAAACTCACAGCATCAATGGTGCTATGCCAGATTTACACCAGCTGCTGAGCTACTCTCTTACCTCTGAATTCCCTTATGTAGTGTGACGGCTTTTTTGCATTTAGTAGGGCACTGCTTGCTTTCTTTGTCCCCAGGTACATTTTTTTCTGTGAAGACTGTAACCTGCTTAAGGGAAGGAATTCCTTTTACTCTGTTTGTACAAGACACAGCACAACACAGAGCTGATCTTGCCTGGGGCCTCTAGGCTTTATAATACTGGTTATTCTTTAATTATAATTAAACATTCTAAGCTTTTAAGAAATGAATGATAGCTCTCCTTCAGTTTGTTTTATTTAGTGGGCTGTAAGAAAACAAGTCTGGAATCTCCTGTTCCTGCTGCTCAGAAACTGGAGGACGGCAGAGTGTAGGATTTGTAGTAAAACTTTAATTTCTAGATGACTGCATTTTTGTCTGCCACAGTTTACTGGCATGATGTACCCCACCAAAGAGTATTAAATAGTTTCAAGAATGACATACTGGACCTCAAGCACACTTCAATGCAGACAGTTTCAAAACTCACGTTAGCAAAGGGGGAACCAAGCCACAGCCATGTTAAACGACTTACCCAAAATCATGTGCTGGTGGTCTGTCTAATGGAGGATGTATCCCAGTGCTCTCCATCAAGTCATCAGAGGCTTTTGTGCCACTCAGTAGGAACCAATAACGTTTCCATGGCTTGGACATAAAATATTCAGTATCGCTGCTCATGGGAATGAACGAATTATTGACCCGCATTTTAGGAGCTGTGCTGAATTTCCACAAAAGTCCTTTGCTGCTGAGCAGAGGTATTGATACTCAGCTCCTAGACCCACAGCCTTACCTAAAATCAGGATTAAGTCCCTGCGGCCGATCAGTGAATTAATGCAAAGTGCTTGAGTTCCATCTAGTGGTTACAAACTCACCAGCAGGTTGTTCAGCCTGAAGGAGACTGGGGAGAGACTTTGTGGTCTTCAACATCTTCCTGAAGAGCAGCGGAAGGGCAGGTACTAGTCTCTTTGCTCCTGTGACAAGATTCAAGGGAACAGCTGAAGCTGTGCCAGGGGAGGTTTAGGCTGGATATCAGGAAAAAGTTCTTCACCCAGAGGGTGGTTGAACACTGGAAAAGGCTCCCCAGGGAATGGTCACAGCCCCAAGGCTGACACAATTCAAGAAGTGTTTGGACAATGCTCTCAGGGACAGGGTGGGGTTGTTGGGGTGTCTGTGCAGGGCCAGGAGTTGGACTTGATGATCCCTGTGGGTCCCTTCCAACTTAGCATATTCTGTGATTCTATGTCTCACGAATGGGTGCTTTTATCCCATGTCCCTCTCCCAGGACCCCAGAAGCAGCTGGGCAGCCAAGACACGACATGGATTTTACTATGTCATTACCACATATTTGGTCCTTTAATTTCTGACCAGTCTTTTAGCCTGTGCTTTTCTGAGTCATTGACACCCACTGGTACCAACTACTCTTTAGTTCTGTTCCTACTCTTGGGGCTCCTGGGCCCAGAAGCATCACAGGAGGAGGGAAGCTCCAGGCTGGTACTGCAGCTGTGTGAGATGCTAGGCCCTGAAGGAGGGAAAGAAGAACAGGAAGATCCAAGTGCTGTGCACTGACAGCATGATATTTGGTGGGTCTGATACTAAGCAGAGGACAATCCAGCCTGCAAATTTCCCTCTTGTTCCTGATGGTTTATTTCTTCATTCAGCTTCCATCCTTTATGACTAGAAATTTTGTGGATTTTTTTTTTTAATAATCTAAACATTTGCTTTGTGTTGGAGTTTTGCTTCATTTTCGTTAGTTTCATTTATCCTTTTCTTTAAATTCTTACAATTTTCCTTTACTATTAGCTTACTCCACAGGCTCTAAATGACAGAAATCTTTTCCAAAGAGCTGCAAGCAACTCTTGCTGATTTTCAGCATCCCACTGGCTCACAGCAAAGAGGATTACTGGAGAGACCGAGGTGCTCAAGAGACTCACCATGCTGTCTTCACTGTATTAGAAGGAAGTTGGAATCTTGGTCAATGTGGAAGGGAAGCGAAGGGAGGGGAAGGGAGGGGAAGAGAAGGGGATCCAGCAGCCTCTCTGGGCACCCCAGTGGTGATAGGTTCCCAAAGAGGTTGCTGGATCTCCACCCTTAGTGGGAAGTTTTTCCCACCCTCGGTGGGAAGAATTTTTACCCCATATCTAATTGGAAGATCTCTTGTTTGTGTCTGTTGCCTCTTGTCCTTGTGCATCTTGAGAGTCTGGATCCTTCTGCGTAACCAACTTCTTCCTCCATGCTTCTCAGAGTAGAATACACAACAAGGCCTCACCTTCACCTTCTCTGTTCCAGGCGGGACACACTGAGCTCTTTCAGCCTTTCCTCACAAGTCATGTGCCAGAGCATCAACCAGCCTGGTGTTCTCCCATTACTCTTGTGCCAGTATGTCATTATCCTTCTTACCCTGGGGAGCCCGAAACTAGGCACAGAACTCCACACATGGTCTCACCTGTGCCAAGCAGAGAGGAAGGATCACTTCCCTGGGTCTGCTAGCTGCATCTTACTACAACAGCCCAGGATGACAATGGGCTTCTTTGCCACAAGGCCACACCACTGGCTCATGGGCAACTGGTTGTTCACTATGACCCCCCCATTTTCTTTCTGCAGATCTGCTTTCTGGGACAGTCAGCCCCAGCCTCTGTTTGCATGGGATTACTCCCTTCCAGGTGCAGGACTTACATTCACTCATTCAAACTTCACAGGGTTACTGTAAGCCCATCTCTCCAGCCTGTCAAGATCCCTGTGAGTGACAAGCCTAATTCTCAGTGTAGCAACTGCTCCTCTCAGTTTCATTCAATCTGTGGGCTTGATAAGGGTGTACTCATCATCATTTAACAAGATGTTAAACGAATTTCCAGGAGGGTTTCTTCCACAATCTTGTAAGAGACTGCAGTTAGAACTGTGGTTGTATCCACATGCAGAATGTTTCAACATCACTTAATCCTTCCTGGAAAAGAGGTACTAAGGGAAAACTTAATGCAAAACTTTGAGAAAAATGTGACCCAGAGCTGAAAATTTCCCTCTTCTTTTCTTACTACCACCAACCATGAGAATGCCACTTGCATTGAAAAAATTGCTTTTTGGTTTAGCTCTACCAGCACAAGGTCTCCTTTGGCTGACTCATGCTTACCTAGATGATTTGCACTCATAACTAAGATGGTGAGGTCCTTTATGTGTGTTCATGTCCAGCCTTGGCAAATGATCTCAAGCAGTTCACCTGTTAGAACAAAAATATGAGTGCATGCAGGGAGTGTATGGATCAAACATATAAATCATCTGGAAGTCAGGTGCCCCAAATGGATTATGTTAAAGAGGAATGTGACCATCACCTGTATCAAACAGATTTCAGGGAATTGCAAGGAGGTTTTTGAAAAAAAGCAGCAGCATGAAAAGGAGTAAAAGAGAAGCATGAAAATTTGTTATAACAGCTGTAAGGGGCTTCTATAAAGATGTGGTCCCCCAAATCCTTCTCTATAAATTTGAGAGAGATGGATTTGATGAGTGGACTGTTAGGTGGATAAGAAAGTGGTTGGATGGTCACATCCAGAGGGTAGTGGTCAATGGCCCAGTGTCCCAATGGATATTAGTGCCAAGCAGTGCCCTCAAGGGTCCATATTGGACCAGTGTTATTTAATATCTTCATTAATGTCACACATGAAGGGATCGAGGACACCCTCAGCAGGTTTGCAGGTGACACCAAGCTGAGGGTGCAGTGGCACTCCTGAAGGAACGGCCAATCCAGAGGAACCTGAACAAGCTCCAGAAGTGGCCCATGCGAATCCCAAGTGCTGGTGCTGCACCTGGGCTGGGACAACCCTCAAGATCAATCCAAGCTGGGGATGAGCAGATGGAGCAGCCCTGGGAAAGGGACTTGGGGGTGGCTGGTGGGTGAGAAGAGCTGGCCCTGCCCCAGCTGTGTGTGCTAGGACCCAGAACCCCTCTGTGCTGGGCTGAGCCCCCAGCGAGGGCAGCAGCAGAGGGGGGGATTCTGCCCCTCTGCCCCCTCTGCTGAGACCCCACCTGCAGAGCTGCCCCCAGCCCTGGAGTCCTGCACAGGAAGGACATGAAGCTGCTGGAGAGAGTCTAGAGGAGGCACCAACATGATCAGAGGGATGGAGCAGCTCTGCTGTGAGGAAAGGCTGGGAAAATTGGGATTGTTCAGTCTGGAGAAGCTTTGGGGAGACCTAACTGGGGCCTTCCAGTAACTGAAAGGGACTACCTTATAGACCACCTCAGGTTTACTCTCAAAAATTTCCCTACCAGTCCACTATTTATTACCTCATACTTACCTCAAAATGTTCTTTTCTCTCCTCTACAGATTACCTCAAGTTTTGACCCCAAAACTTTCCCCAAGTGTCCAGTACTGATTACCTCAGTTTTACCTGAACATGTTTATTCTCTCCGCTACAGATTACCTCAGATTTTGCCCCCAAAACTTTCCCTAAGTGCCCACTGCTGATTACCTCATTTTTACCTCAGTATATTCCTTCTCTACACTGCAGATTAACTGAGATTTTACCCTTAAAATATTATTTTTTCCCCACACATTACCTAGATTTTACTACCATAAAACATCCCTGATCACCTTTATCTTGTTCCCAAAATGTTCATCCTGTCCCCTACAGATTACCTCAGATTTTACCTCAAAGATGTTCCTTGTAATTTACACATTATCTCAAGTTTTACTCCAAAAACTTCCCCACTCTGTCCACTACTGGTTGCCTCAAGCTTTTCCCTCAAAATTTTCCTTTCCTGTCCATTTTTACCTCGAATTTATCATTCTCTCCCTACAAATTACCTGACATTTTACCCCCTATATTTTCTCTACCTTCCACTACAGATTACATAATTTTACCTTAAAATGTTAATTATCTCCCATACAGATTACATCAAGTTTTACCCCCAAAATTTTTCTTCCTGTACTACTACTGATTACCATATTTTTACCTCAAAATATCCATCCTCTACCCTGGAGATTATCTCAATTTTACCCCCGAATTTTCCCTAACTGTCCATTCCTGATTGCCTCAGTTTACCTCAATATTTTCATCCCCTCCCCAAAAAATTAACTCAACCCCATCCCTAAAATGTTCTTTTTTTCCCCCCTACAGATTATCGAATTTTTTTTTTTGCATTTCTCCTGTACACATTATCTTGGCTTTTCCCTCAAAAATGTCCCCTACTTGTCCCCTCTATATTAAGTCAGATTTTTACCCCCAATCCCTTCCATAAATTACCTTAATTTTCCGCACAAAATGTTCATTCTGTCCCTTACAGATTACCTCAGACTTCTTCTCCAAAATATTCAGTCCCCTACTTTATCTCAGAAAGGCTCTTTTTCCTCTCTAAAGTGTGCCAGATTCACCACCCAAAAAAGGCTGATTTTGTTTCATCTAAATTAACTCAGAGATTGTGTCCAAAATGTCATCTCTGCTACCCCTCCCAACCTACCTCTGCTTTTCACTCAAAAATGTTCATTCTGTCCCCTAGAAAATTACCTCAGGTCTTAAACCCAAAATGTTCATTGCCCCCTAGAAAATCACCTCAGGTTTTACCCCCAAAATGTCCCCTACTGATTACCCCGATTTTACCTCAAAATGTTCGTCTCCTATTGCTTACCTCAAATATTAAACTCAAGGCGTTCATTTTGTCCTCTATAGTTTACCTCACATTTACCACCAAGATGTCCTTTCTTTCCCTCACAGATTACCTCAGGTTTTACCCCTAGATTCTCCCTACCTGTCCCCTACAAATAACTTCAATTTTACCCCCAAAATATCACCTACTAATTACCTCAATCTTTCTTCAAAATGTTGATTCTGTTCCCAACAATTAGCTCAGATTTTACTGCCAAAATATTCATAATGTGCCCTACAGTTTACCTAGATTTTACCACCCCAATTACCTCTATCTTATCCCCCAAAATGTTCATTCCGTCCTTTACAGATTAGCTCGTTTTCTCTCCAAAATATTCACTGCCCCCTACAGATTACCTCAACATTTACTGCCAAAATTTTCCCTACCTGTCCAATAAGATTACCTCAACTTTACCCCCAAAATGTCCTCTACTAAGAATCTAATTTTTACCTCAAAATGTTAATTCTCTCCCCTAGAGATTACCTCAAATTTTACAGCCAAAATCTTCCCCACCTCTCCACTACTGATTACCTTTTTATCTCAAAATGTTCATTCTCTACAAGACAGATGACCTCAATTTTTGTGCCCCAAATTTTCTTTATCTGCCTCCTTCAGATTACCTCAATTTTATCCTGCTGACACTCAGCAACTGCTCTGCTTCTCTCTTGGCTCACCACGAAGAGCTATTTCTATTTCCTTCATATGCATCATATTTTCATCACATTTTCAAACCCTTTATCACAGTTTCATTTATATAGAAAAAGTTTTATTTGCATTTTCCAATCCTATGCATGGATATTCAGAAGTTCTTATATTCCAAAATCCTCTATATAATAGGAGGCACAGTAGGTTATTTCGAAATCAATTTTTATATAAATTATTATTACTTGCCAATATAGATTAAAATGAGAAACTTTACAAGTTTTATCATTTTACACACACACACACCCCCTATGAATTTTCAGGCATTTTTGGGCCATAACACTTCTTTTGCGGACCCCACCTAGGCCGCCACACTGCCGTAAAGTGCTTTACCACCTCATGGCGCCACACTGCCGTAAAGCGCTGTATCACCTCATGGCGCCACACTGCCGTAGAGCAGAGCCACCGCCCCGCCCTGCCCGCCACACTGCCGTAAAGCACAGCCGCCGTGCCGCAGCTCCCGGCCGGAGCCCGGCCCTCTCCCTCCTCCTGTTATTCCAAAGGCCCTGGAGTGGACTCTTTATAGCTGGGCCTCAGGAAAAGGGAATTGTGCATTTCACGTAAACAGAGCTGCCTCTGGTCCCTTTCTGTCCAGCCCAATTCCTGCCACAATTCCTGCTTCTTTTGATCTAGTTCTGTTTTCCTAACTCCTCCTTCCCGAGCCTCCTCTAGACTGTCTCGGTTCCTCACGGGGACTCAGCTGGGACAGGACAGCCTGGGTGTGCCCCCCAGTTGGGATGATGAGTTGCCATCCCGCTTTTAATCATTCTGCATTCCCTCGGGATTCCTGCGGCACGACCCCGTTTTCCTTACATCCCAATTACTTCCTAAAGCAAAAAAATCTCCCTCAGGGACTTCACCCTGTTTTTCCTGCCTTCTACAAAATAACGTCGCCTGTAAAACCATATCGTACTCCCCAGACGCATTTCCTGGCCGTTTCCCCCACCATTAATTCCTAACGAGGCCACCAGGGATTGCAGGATCCCCCAGGACACTCCCAAATTTCCCCCAATTCTCCAGGATCGTCACCAAAATGTGCAAACATTATACTGGGGGGGCTCCGTGGCAATGTGGCCATGACATCATCCCAGACCTGGGAGCGTGGTCCCAGGGAGTCCCAGTTCCCAGTTTAGGGGGCACAGAGCAGTCTGGGGGGGCACCTGGGGGGTCCCAGAGGGGATTTTGGGATCCCTGACCCGTGTCCCCCCGGCATGACAGACAGGCACAAGCCCTGCCCCCGTTTCTGTGGATTTTACTTTAATTATTTTATAATTAGGAGTCATTTAAAAAGCACTGGGGGGAGAACACAGTGGACACCCTGTAGGGGCGTGGGACTCCCCRTAAGGACACCCTACAATCCCCATAGGGGACCCAGGGCTGCCCCATAGGGATGAGACATTCCCCCAGCACCCCCCGCAACCCCCATAGCCCCTGTAGAGCCCAGGGAGGAGTCAGGTTCTGCTACAGGGCCCAGGATTCCCCACCCCATAGCCTCAAACCGAGGGACCCCTCCAAAATGACACGGGAATTCCCAAAAATGATGGGAACTCCCCCAAAATGATGGGGACCCCCCCCAAACTATTAGGAACCCTCCAAAAATTATGAGAGACCCCCTCAAAATGATGGGGAAGCCCCCTAAAATGACAGGGGAACTCCCCCAAATTGACTGCGACCTCCCGCAAATTATTTGAAACCTCCCTAAAAATGATGAGGGACCCTCCAACATTAAGGGAATCGCCCCCTTAAATGCCACCACACCCCCAAACCCCAGCTCATTCACCAGTCCGTTGCAGTACTTGGGTTTCCCATTGATTGTCCGCATGCTCTTGATCCTGTCGGCGGGATTTTAGGGGTGAAACAGGGGAGGCTTTGGGGTGACCGCTTCAATCTGTAATTAATTAAGGGGGGGGCAGCAACAGTACCGAGGTCCGTCAGCAGGTGGCAGCAGCGACACAGAGCCCATCCATATGCCAGGTTTGCCCGTAACAGTGAGCGGAGAGAAAAGTCGGGGTAGACAGAGGGAGGAATTAATCACCAGGCACAAAGGCACTGGGGACAGAGGGAGATGAAGATGCCAGGGAATAGCGGTGGGTGCAGGAGAAAGAGGGTGGAATGAACGAATAGGGACAGGGGGCTGGACAAACAGATGCAAAAGGTCAAAACTAGCAGCAGGGTACAGGGCAGAGAGGAAGGATTAAAAAATGGGCACAGCAAGATGGATGGAGAGAGAAGAAAAAAGGAAAAAGCAACAGGCTGTGCAGCAGGAAGGAATTAAACACAGGGGTGGGAAGCAATAAGATGCGGGGGGTGCGTGGGATTCAAAGCGAGGGACAGGGAAAAGGAGAAGGAGAGGCAGAGGAAGAAACTGAATCACACCATCCACAGGACTGAGAAGGAAGAAACTGCACCACACGGACTGGAAGCAGGACAAAGAGAGTCACTGAAATTAAAAATACTGATGGGCTACAAGACAGAGGGGAAGGAATGAAAAAAGAGGGAACTGGAGCTGGAGCCAGGCAGAGAGAGATGGAGAAACTAAAAACAGCCAGGGGCAACAGGGCAGAGAGAGAGAGAAAAAGGGGAAAACAGGGGTATGGAGCCAAACACAGCGATGGCAAAATAATATGATAGCAATGGGCTAACGGAGGGAGAGTGAGAAATGAAAAGATAAAGACCTGACACAGCATCCCCTACACAGGAAGCATAGCAACAGCTAGGGAGGGAGGAATTAAAACAGGGACAGGGAGCCAGAGGTGGGCAGGAGAAAGAAAGATGGGCCTCAGGGAAGGGAAGGAGGAATTAAAGATTGTGATCCAGTACCGGACTGGGAGATGGAAAAAGAAGCAATTGAAAAACAAGGAGCAGAAGCTGGAAAAAGGAGGAACAGAGAAAGAACAGATCCCAGTAGGCCACAGGACAGATAGAGGGGCAGGGAGCAGAACAAAGAGAGATGGAGAAAGAAACAGACTCACACCGTGCTACAGAGCCAAGAGGGAGAACCTTGAACAGGGACAGGCCACCAGACAGAGAGACACAGAGACAGGAGAAACACCAACGGGCTCCAGGAGAGAGAGGGAGGCACTCCAAAATACTGTCTGGGAGCCAGAGAGAGAGAAAGAGAGACTGCAAAGGAAAAAGAAGCCAGGGGCTAGAGGACAAAGAGAGGGACAAAGAACCTCTCAGAGCAAGATGGAGAAAGGAGCTACAGGGGAGCCAAAATAAAAAATTTCAGCGCTGTGGGAAAGAGAGGGGGGCCAGGGCAGGTGTAAGGAGCACCCTGGGACACACAAGAGGGGAGACAGGGCCCAGAGGKCCCAGGACTCACCACAGCTCTCTTTCTTGGCATTGCTGGGAGAATTTGCCATCTTTCTCCTTCTCTCCTCCCTTCCTCTCCTGTAATTCCAGCTGCTGGGCTGTCCTCTCATCTAAGAGAATAGGTGAGTGTCCCGCATCTCTTATGAGACAAGGCTTCCCAGGCACACGACCCACACACTGCAGCCATCCCACACTGTGGTCACACAGAGCAACTCACAAGGCACAGCCTCCAGTTGCCAGGGGACTGTCACACACAGAGAGCCAGCCAGGACGTTCCAGGTCCCGTAGCTGACCCCTCGTGGTTTTGCCCCTAGAGACAAACAGGTCCCCTCACATCCTGAGCTGGTCCCTGGAGATCTGCTTGTCCCCAGCTCCCAGGCCTTCCCCTGTACACCAGCTGGTCCATCACACTCACACATTTGCACTAACTCTAGTTGCTGACTACCTCTTTATTTTCCCATACTTGTTCCTCCCCTAAGTTTCTCATAATAACTTCATCATTTCTTTTACAAACCCAGTTGACTTTTTCCCGTGTTGGATCCTGCTCCTTTTCCTTCCCTCTGGACAGGTGCCTGGGAGGTATGACCCTGCCCAGCCAGCCCCCCAGCCCAACTCGCTCCAGCAAGGGACCTGAGCAGAGTCACAATTCCAGTGCCTTCTTCCAGTGTCTGTGCTGGGGATGAGACAGTCTCAACTGATTGCAGTTATTGGGAGTATGTGGGGCAGGCATGTCAGGTGAGAAGTGAGCTCTCACCAGATGAACTTTTATCACATAGCTTAACAGTTTCACAGAACAAAAAACCTGCAAAATTATCTGGAAACCCTCAGGCACACTGTAAATGCGGCTGTTAGCCAAGTAAGCAAACAGTACAGAACTGGGGGAGGGCTGTGTAAGAAATGGAGGGGGGAACAAGAAAACAATGGTCCCAGCACCTTTCTGCAAAATGTTATTTGAAAGAGAAATAGCAGTTGGCTGTGGGGCAGAGAATAACTCTTAAGGTGAGCCAAATGTGAGACCTGAAAGAGGGGTCTCATGTGGAGAGTTAGGGATATGCGTGCGGAAGATATCGGGCTGTAACGGTCAGCCAGGACCCCCTCCCCTCTCGCAGTCTGACCTTCGCTCCCTGCCCGGCCGCACCTAACCGGATGTGAGCAGAAGGAAGTGACGCTCACAGCCCAAGCCATAAAAACCCTTGTAACCCTGCAATAAACGCCATTTGCTATCCACCACATTGGTGTCCAGGAGCATATGGACCGAGTGGCCCAGGGGTAGGGCTGCCGTGCCGGACTCGAACCAGGCYGCCGCAACAGTCTCAAAAAGTAGAATGGGGGTGATGATGAGGGAAACTGAACTGGTCGCATGCCAGAAAAAAAAAGAGGGGAAGCCGGTTTGACGGCATCATTCCCAGGGTGTTTCTGCATACTTTAGCCATCCCCGGAGGGAAAGAACTGCTGATGTGGTCAGAGCCACCAGGAGAGCTGGGCTGCACCAGTGATTTAGAGCAGGAATAGTCTCTACTTCACAAACAGCGAGGCAGCTCCACAGAATCTGGTGTAAGACTGTCCTGCACATTTCAACTGCAGATACATCAGACAAGGCAAAATTTTTTCCAAAATCCATCTGCATCCAGTGAAGCTGCAGAAGTTGCATTTAGGTATGCATTCATTTCACTCAGTTCCCCAGCTTTTATTCACATTCATTCAATTTATTCAACTTCATTCACACTGTCAAAACCCCATACTCATAGCTCCTGAGGGGTGCTGGTTTCACCAGGATCCATGTTGCAAGTAACATAAGGGAAGGTGGGCACCAAGCATCACACCCTCTTGGTATCTCTTGTGTTATTTTCCACTGGCAGTGGCAAACTGCCTTGGAAGGGTCTTTTATGAAAGCTAGTAGGACCCAGAACTGACTGTGGTGGCATCCTTGTGTTTCACAGTCTGGCTACTTCTGCCTCCATGCACGTCATGGAACTTCTTTGCCCATTTTCTGTGTTTCCTCATTCTATGGTCTGCTTCCAGTTGGATCAACAGGAAAGAAATGGCATTTGTGACATGCTGTAGCTTCCTGCCACGTCCAGCTGTCAGATGGTAGGATTTTCTGCTGACAAGTTGTCTATGCTACAGTGCTGGTTTGAACATGAACCAGCAGGGGA